>JAJEJO010000602.1:434639-452962 GCA_020662805.1 Glaucomys volans | reverse complement strand
TTTTTTTTTTTTTTTTTTTTTTTTTTTTTTTTTGGTACCAGGGATTGAACTCAGGGGCACTCCACCACTGAGCCACATCCCCAGCCCTATTTTGTATTTTATTTAGAGACAGGGTCTCACTGAATTGCTTAGGGCCTCTCTAAGTTGCTGAGGCTGGCTTTGAACTCGAGATCCTCCTGCCTCAGCCTCCCAGGTGCTGGGATTACAGGCGTGCGCCACCGCACCCGGCTGTAGTCAGCTTTTTTGTATCTGTGACTCAAAGACCCAACTAGAACACTTGTAGAGGAGGAAGAGTTTATTTGGGGGCTCACGGTTTCAGACTCAGTCTGTAGGCAGCTGGCTTCATTTCTTGGGGCTCAAGGTGACGCAGAATGTCAAGGTGGAAGAGTGTGGCAGAGGGAAGCAGCTCACATGATGATCAGAAAGCAGAAAGAGCGGAGAGAGAGCAAGAGAGAGTGAGACAGAGAGAGAGAGAAAGACTCCATTCTCCTAATTCATATATATATGCATATATATATTTGCATATATATACATATACATATGCAAATGCATGTTCCTCAATGACCCACCTCCTCTAGCCACACCCTACCCACCTTCAGTTACTACTCAATAGATTCCATCATGGGATTAATTCACTGATTGGATTAAGACTCTCATAACCCAGTCATTTCTCCTCTGAACCTTCTTACATTGTCTCACCTGTGAGCTTTTGGGGCACACCTCGCATCCAAACGATAACACCACTGATGGTTCATAGGGGTCTTCCCCAACCCCTCCAGCTGTGGAGACTTTTCTACTCAATCCCCCTCCTCTTGGTGCTCCTTCTTTATATTCCTTTTACAATTTCACTTCCTAATGATGCCTGCATTCCTTCTTCCAGGATGGAATTCCATGAAACAACCCAATGCTCCTTTTCAGAAGACTTTTCCTTATGAAATATCTGGCAGTTAACTTCCGTTTGTTTAAACTTGGAAAAAAAAATCAATGATTTCAAATTGCAAATTCAGTTAAAATTTACTTTGCGATCATGCTGTGGGATAACATTGCCAGAGTGTGGAAGCAGAAAGCAAATGAGGCAGGAAAACAAGATAATCCAGAGGATGATAGAACAGGATCTCTGATTAGTGAAGCACAATTACACGGAATAAATACGATATCGATTTTTGTGTAAAAATCACACACAGAGGAGGGGGAAAAAGCAGGTGCTTTGTCATTTATCCTTTTCATTTCTACTTGCCAAGATGCTTTCAGGTTTCCTGAACTGCATTTTTGTTTTTAATACAATTCTGATGTAGATGATTGATATTGCATTAAATACCTCTGATGTTCCCTCTTTGGAAATGTGTTTCTTCCAAGTCTCCATAGCTGTGTCAGTTCTGCTCCTTAGCTATTTTCCTCACATACTACATGATGTCACAGCAATTTGCACTCAAGTCTCCATCCCTTTTCTAGATGGTGAATTTATTGAGAGTAGATACATACTTTTTATGCTTGCTTTATCAACAATGAATTCCCCGGTGGCATGAGTAGGTGGAATTCGTATTTTAAGAATATGATTTTGAAAATCAAGTTACAAAATAATTTTATCATAAGGATCTTCACATGGAATGCACGTTTTGGGTGGCTCCGAGTTGAAGGATCCATGCTCTGTTTAGATCTTTAATAATTTGTAGGAGAAAAAGATGGATGTGTCAGCTGGAGAATGACTTTTTTTAAAGTTAATTTTATATGTTTATGGTTCCCAGGGCATATGTAAAATTTAGAGTTATATTCACATACACACACATATATGCACACACACCCTTCAAGGGAGTGGGGATCCTCCTGTTGTGACCTTGTGGGAGGGCAGCAGATGTGTCCCTAATTCCAGTAGAGTTGAAGGCTTGCGGTTCTCAGAGGGCTGGGGATTATGGCTTTCAGGGAATTAATTTGATGACAGGAGCCTGCTGGTGCCTAGAGACAGGAAGCCTCCTGGAGTCTGGAGGTCTGGTTGTGGCCCTGGTTGACCTGTGGCATTCCTGAAAATTAGAACCCAAGGGAATGCAGAAATGGTCCCTATTTCTTTTCTGTCTTTATTTATTTGTTTTTTTGGTGTTCGATGATTTTGATTTTTTTGTCTCTTCACTTGGTGTTTAGCTCTTTCGAAACCAAGGATTCTCTGAACATTTTAGTTTGTATGGGACCTTACAGAGGAAATCTTAAGATGTTCCTTGGCATTTCATGGAAGATGATTGCTGGAGGAGAGGGTCCTGATTTTCTCGGAGTTAGACATTTTCTTTTGTCAGCGTCCTAGCTAGGAAGGTCAGAGCCAGACCAAGGTTGGAACAGGGCTTCTGCACACACTAGTTGTGCAGAGGTCAGTTTACCTTGAACCTGATGATCATGGAATTCCGAGGTCTCTCCCCTCCCGCGGTCCTAGCCATGCCATCTCTGTATTCTGACTTCCTCTCTGTGTCTCTTTTTCTAGTGTGGGGTGGCACTGAATGGCCAATGGCACTCTGGCAATCTGGCTAATTGGGAAGTCATTTGGGAAAGGGTCAACAGAGCAAGTGAAAAATTACACCTCCTGATTTGAACATGGGTGGATCGTACATTTTTTCGTAGTCATCTTTAAACCTATTAAGGAATGGAAAGAAAATTTGTAGAAAAATAAGAATGTGGGGGCTGGGGTTGTGGCTCAGTGGTAGAGCGCTTGCCTAGCATGTGTGAGGCACTGGGTTCGATTCTCAGCACCACATAAAAATAAATGAATAAAGTAAAGGTCTGTCAACATCTAAAAATATTTTAAAAAAAAGAAAAATAAGAATGTGAAGTAAAAATGGTGGAGATGAAGGGATGATAAAATCACTCAATATCCAGAAGAAATTTGTAGCAAAAAAAAATTTAGATCCTATCATTTTCACTCATTAGAAGGAAGAAACATTTTGTTTATTCATTTACAGAAAGAGAGAAATATTGATTAGAAATAGTGAAGAACTCTTGGAATTGTGATAATCGAATTAATGAAGAAGATTAAATCACTGAGCACATGGGAGATTTTTTAAAAGAATTTTTCCATATTTTTTTGAGCTTTAGAGTTGAACATATTGGGGTTTATTGTTGTATTGGGGTATATTGTTATAGGCACACAATATAACAATGTAATTTGGCCAATATCATTCCTAGTATTTCCTCTTTCCCTTCCTTCTTCCCTCCCCCTAGTCCTTTTTCTCTACTGATCTCCCTTCCGTTTTCATGAGATCCCCACCCCTGCCACCTTTCTTTTCCTTTTTCCTCTGTAGCTTACACATATGAGAGAAAACACATGAATCTTGGCTTTCTGAATTCGTCTTATTTCACTTACCCTAATGTTCTCAGGTTCCATCCATTTTCCTGCCAATGATGTAATTTCATTCTTCTTTATGATTGAATAAAACTCCATTGTGCACACCTGTAATCTCAGCAGTTCAGGAGGCTGAGGCAGGAGGGATCACAAGTTCAAAGGCAGCCTTGGCAACTTAGCGAGGTCCTAAGCAACTCAGCAAGACCCTGTCTCTAAATAAAATATAAATGAGGGCTGGGATGTGGCTCAGTGGTTAAGCACCCCTGGGTTCAATCCCTGGTACCAAACAAAACAAAACAAAAGAACAACAACAAAAAAATCCTCCATTGTGTATATATACCACATTTAGAATATTTAAATTTCTTACCTATTTGACACAGAATAAAAGTAACATAAAATTAATAAGTCACTATAGTGACGATGTCTCTCCACAGCAAGCAGATTTTAATGAGTTGTCAACCCACTGATGTTGGTTTAAGGTTAACATTCTTGACAGGAAACCTTGACATGCCCTGGAATCTTGTAGCTCAGATCTGAAAGACACCTGATAGAGTTTCCCTCTGATTTGACAGCAACTCTAAGGATTTATTTACTATATCATCTATAAGGATAATAATAAAAACAAATAATAAAAGCAAATCACAATCAAACACATTACAGGAAAAATTACTTTTCTTTTTAAATTTTTTAAAATGTTATTTGTTCTTATTAGTTGTATATGACAGTAGAATGCATTTATACATTTTCATAGATCATACTACTTTTCTATTCTCTTTATAGAAAAATATGTAGATAACAGTGTAAGAAAAAATACTGTCGATGTCAGACTGTAGTGGGAAAAAAGGGTCAGGACTCCGAGATCTGGAAGCAACACTTTAGTGGCTCCATGGCCCAGAGGGATAATTCCCAGAGTCTGAGGCCCAAACGCAGCTTTTCCTTTAATAGATGTACTTTTGGGTACATCAAGGCCAGGGAGTCGGTGCAATTCCATTGGCAGGTGCATTCTACATTCTTTATGTGGGTACAAGCTTGTCAACAGCCTAGGAACTCTTAGCTCATATGGCTGAGGGACTTTCACTGCACTCAGCCTAATCTGTTGCAATTTCTTTCCTCGTTCTAAATAGATATTCACTTACACACCCAAGTTTGTATTCATAGTTTTATATTCTTTTCCCTAATGTACGAATCCTCCAATTGTATCAGTTTCAGGTCCCACAAAACCTGGATTTGCCTTGTGGCTCCATGACCCTGAAGAAATGCTGTCCATGTTCTGAATCTCAGTTTCCTCATGATAGATGGGGGATTGTGCAGGTTCCTGGTTAGTAGGCCAAGAGGTGTAAAGGAGATAATGAGGATAGAGTGCTTACTCCAGAAGATGTGGTGAGCACTCCCATTTGTGTCATCTATTCATTCATTCAGGGGTTGTGGAATAAAATCCTAACTGTTAAAGTACTGCAACTTCCCCAGAGAGCAAGATGGAAAAGTCCCTGCTCTTAAGAAGTCCAAATTCTAGTTTATTCTAATGATGACTGTTGTTTGGTACTCTCCTTCTAGGGACTTTTTGTGCTCCTACTCCTCCTAAAAATATTACTGGTTCCTTCCTTTGGTTCAAATGAAATGAATAAAGTTATTTTGTTTTGAGAATTATGTGCCAGTTTATAGTTGTGTGGTCATCCCAATAATGTTTGCAAAACCAGAGCTGGAAATCAATGGCCTCCTGTCCATTCTAAGGCTGTGGCAGGGGGAGGTTGGCATCCCCAGTTTGTCTTTTGGCATTCTGAGAGGTTAATGATAGGGATGGAGAAGCTCAGCAGGAACTCAGCTCAGACTCTGGAAAGAGGCCTGTCCAGTGGGGCTCATTTCTTACATCCCATGGAAACTCAAAGTAGAAGAGACCTTTTGGATCTAGGACACAGCAGAGTCTCACTTCCTGGATTACCTGTCCTCCTAGGGTTTTTCTGGGGTAACCTAGCATTTGAAAATACTATTTTCTGCACTAATAGCTTCCCAAAGCATAGATTTCTAAAGCTGGAGAGGAGTCAGGAAAGGAGGCCACACACACACAATTCTGAGGACCAGTGGGCTGGTTTTCCACTTGGACCCTTTGAGTCTGAGCATCTGCTGATATTTATTTATAGGCTACAGAAAGGGTCTTGGTTATTCTACTGCAGAAGCCCAGTGTACTGGCTTTGGGCCAGTTTTGGAAAGCTGAAATGTTTGACTCTTTTTGTTTTATTTTAGGAGTGTGCTGTACTGGTGGAATTAAATGAGGAAGCAGTGAATTGGGAGTACAATGGTATTTTTTAATTTTTAATTTTTTTTTATGTTGGGGGAACTTGGTTGAAAGTTTGATAACTACTTGGTCATTTAGAGATACCTATGTTCAGTTCAGCTGTTAAGATCTGAGATCTAGGGAATATACTTATTCTTTTCTTATACTGTGAATCTGTTTTTGACACCCAAGTCCCACTAATAGACTGAGTTCTGGATGATTTGTCCCGAATAACTTTGAATATAGATTATAAGCCCCTTTAGGGAGGTACCTTGGCTAAGTTCGATGAATTAGCCTAGTGCCAGGCACTTAGTAGGTGGTCAACAAATACTTCTTAAAAGGATGAATAAATGATGATGAAAGGAAGAACCCTATAAGTTAACATCACCAACATGAAGGAGGTTTTCTCTACCAAAAGAAATTCATATGGCATTCATTTAAGGCTCGTTCAGGATGACTCTGTTAAATAAAGTTTATTTCGAAAACAAATGTTGTGCTTTGAGAACAAACCATTTCCTGTGTTGATACAGAGTGAAGTGCTTTGCAATCCTAGAGGCCTTTATCCAAATGGGAAACATTTAAATACACGTCAAGGTAACGAAGCTGTTAGCTTGGAGTCAGACCCATGACTTAGACTATGAATTTAGGTCAGCCTGGGCTGGGTGATCTTGGCCAAGTTATCTAAGCACTCTGAGTTTTCTTATCTATGTGATGGTGATAATAATAATGACAATGACTTCACAGGTGTTCTGGTTAAGATGTGGTGTCACCAAAAGCTCTTGTGTGAGACAATGCAAGAAGGTTCCAAGGAGAAATGATTGGGCTATAGTCTTAACCAAATCAGTGAATTAATCCCTGATGGGATTAACAGAGTGGTAACTGGAGGCAGGTGGGGTGTGACTGGAGGAGGTGGGCATTGGGGGTGTGGGCTATGGGATATATTTGTATCTGGAAAGTGGAGTCTCTCTGCTTTCTGATCACCATGTGAGCTGCTTCTCTCCACCACACTCTTCCACCATGATGTTCAGCCTCACATCGAGCCCTGAGGAATGGAGCCTGCTGTCTATGGACTGAGACCTCTGAAACCACAAGCCCCTAAACAAATCTTTACTCCTCTATAACTGTTCTGGATGGGTCTTTAAGTCACAGTGGTGAAAAAGCTGACTAAAACACAAGGTTATTGAGAAGATTGAATGAGATCATGCTTCCTAATCTCTTGCCTCCCCTCTTGCCTCTGGCAAGTGCTCCTTCCATTACATCATCGGCCTTGTTGCAATGACAGGAGACCCTCACTGGATGCTGGCTCCTTGCTGTTTGGGCTTTCCAGCTACCAGAATTGTGAGCCAAATAAACTTCTTTCCTTTACAAAGTTAAAAAAATTTTTTTCACCTCCTAGCTGCCTCCTCTTCCTTTCTTTCCTCTTCTTCTTTCCCTTCTGCTAACTAACCTGGTGATTTCTCCTGCTCATTTCCATAGCTGTTCTCCAGGAAATAAGTCAGAGTTTTTAAGACTGCTTTTCAGCCCAACCTGGCAGTAACTTTTAAAAATTTTATTTTATTCTTGGCAGTAATAGTTTTTAATAGACCTTGAATGTTTATAGAGCACACCCCTGAAGATTCTCATCCCTAGATTTTTTTTTCCCTAGGTACTGGGAACTGAACCCAGGGGCACTTAACCACTGAGCCACATCCCCAGCCCTTTTTATATATTATTTAGAGACAGGGTCTCACTGAGTTGCTTAGGGCCTCACTAAGTTGCTGAAGCTGGCTTTGAACTCCTGATGCTCCTACTCAACCTCCCAAGCTCCTAGGATAACAGGTGTGCACCACCACACCCAGCTCTCATCCCCAGATTTTACAAAGGAGTTCATCACTTACAATTTTCCTCATTTAATTAGTGAGCAGCCCCCTCCTCCCCCCACTCTCACCCTAGGTTGTGTTCCCCTAGTACCCCAAGTCCTCTGGGATTGCTTCTGTGCTCCTTTTTCTTCTTGGCATGCAAGCCTACTTTTATTTCCCTTTTCAGAGATTTTCCTGGGTGAGAAATTTTCCTAAGGGCTTGGTCCTTGAAGGTGACTGACTTTCCAAAAGGTATTAGTGATGTAAAGAAGCCAAGCGAAACTCATCCTTCTGGAGAGATCCCACGACTTTCTAAAGCAGCCCGATCTCCTAACTCTTCTGTGATAATTCAAGGTCAGGCTCATCCACAACCATGGATGAGCTTGATTTTGCTCATTTTGCACATTATTTATGTAATATGTGGATTGGGAGGGAGTGAGGATGTAGATGATTCATAGGCAAAAGCAGTGGGAAACACATTGCTGAAGCCCAGCTCCTGTTCCTTGGTGTCCCCCCACTCCCAGGCTGTCTCCTGTGCTGCTCCCTGTGTGGCCTGCCATTGCTACTGGGCTAAGCAGAGTCCCTGGCCTCCCCAGGCAGCCCTGTGAGCATATGGGCCCTTTAGAGGCCCCAGACCTGCAACAGATTCTGGAGACACACCTACCTCCCAAGATGTAATTCTCATTTTCCAAAAGCCTAAACCATAAAATAGCATAAGGAATTCTAAAAAAGTTATGATGACTACTTCAATGCTTATTTTTTGAAATACCAAGTTTAAAAAAAATTTTTTTCCCTCATTTTTTTGTGTTGCTACCCCTGCTTTTCTGGGATATGCCTGGTGCCTGTGTTTAGCCTGCCTGTTTATTGGGTACCCCGTGACTTGTAATCATGCTGCTCTTTCATGGTTAAATTGCAAAGGAACATCTGTCGGCTTTTTAAAAGTTTTCCCAGCCACTGGGGAGGCTGAGGCAGGAGGATTGCAAATTCGAGGCCAGCTTCAGCAATGTGGCGAGACCCCGTCTCAAAAAACAAAACAAAACAAAACAAAAAAGTTTTGTCTCAACCAGAAAATCTGCAGATGATATCCATCCATCTAGCACATAAATAATGCCTTAGAGTCAAACCCACTCAAACCTCAAGGGCATACTAAATATTTTTGCTCACACTTTGGGGCGGTCAGCTAGATAGCTCATTGATCTTGACTGTGCTTTCCCACATACCTGGAGGTAAGCTGACAGTTGACCTAGGAAGAGCTAGTCTGGAGAGAGGGAGTGTCTTGACTCTGTCTGACATATCTCCCATTCTCCAGCAGGCTAGCCTAGGCATGTTTTCATTTAGTGGTAAAACCAAGAGGGAGAATAAACCCTGTCACAATAAACACCTTTTCCAGGTCCCTGCTTGGAACACATTTTTTGGGATCCATTTTGCAATCTACTATACTGTGCGACCTGGGGAATACTAATTGACTTCTTTGAACCTCCCTTTTCCCTTCTCTTAAAGTAGAGCTCATGATTTCTTTTTTTCTTTTCTTCTTTCTTTTTTTGTTTGTTTTTGTGGTGCTGGGGATTGAACCCAGGGCCTTGTGCTTGCAAGGCAAGCACTCTACCAACTGAGCTATATCCCCCAAGAACTCATGATTTCTAGCTGTCAAACCTGTGTGAGGATCGGAAAGGAAATTTGTGTGAATGAGTATGATTCATAGCTACTTAAGCTTATAAAAGTGCCATGAAACTGGTATTAACCATGTTTCCAGGCTAAGGAGGGTCAATACAAATCTACTGGATGGTCTCTGCATGAGCAGATTAGAAGCAGGACTCTCCACAGAAGCAGAACCAGTATATCTGCACACAGATAATATTTTTAAGGAATTGGCTCATGTGATTGTCGAGACTTGTGCAGGGTGGAGGGCTACAATTTGCAGAGTAGACCCTCAGGGGGCTTGGGGAAGAGCTGCAGTTCAAGTCCAAAGGCAGATTGCTAGCAGAATTCCCTTTCACTCAGGGAAGGTCTGTCTTGGTTCAATCATGGCCTTCAAGTGATTGAGTAAGGCCCACACCTATGGAGGATAAACTGCTTTAATCAAAGTCCACCCATTTCAATATTAATCTAGGGAGCTGAGGGCATAGTTAGTTGGTTGAGCATGTGTTTAGCATGCGTGAGGGCTTGGTTTAGATTCCTAGCACTACAGGCACACACAAAAATGTCAATCTCATCCAAAAATACTTTATGGAAACATTCAGAACGATGTTGGACTAAATATCTGGGCACCTTGGCCTAGTCAAGTTGACTCATAAAGATTAACCATCACAGGTACTGTGGCTCAGGTTTATAGGTAATTACTACATCAACAGGTATTTATTGAGAGCCTACTATGCACCTGGCGCCATGTCTATCCATTGGAGTATACCAGTTATTTATTTATTTGGAACCAGGGATTGAACTCAGGGACACTCGGCCACTGAGTCACATCCCGAGCCCTATTTTGTATTTTATTTAGAGACAGGGTCTCACTGAGTTGCTTAGGGCCTCGCTAAGTTGCTGAGGCTGGCTTTGAACTCGCGATCCTCCTGACTCAGCCTCCCAAGTCGCTTGGATTACAGGCGTGCGCCACCACGCACGGCTTTGGAGTATAGCAGTTATAAGCTGTTATCTTTGCCTTCAGTGCTCCAATATTGTAGTAAGAGATAATGAAGCGGGTAACAATGAAGCCTGCCAAATTCTGTAAGAGTGGCCATTGTTGTGTGTCCTTCCTGAGTCCAGCTTGTACCATGAGTTACCTTTTTTGGCGGTGGGGTTACCAGAGATTGAACTCAGGGGCACTCAACCACTGAGCCACCTCCTCAGCCCTATTTTGTATTTTATTTAGAGACAGGTTCTTACTGAATTGCTCAGTGCCTTGCCATTGCTGAGGCTAGCTTTGAACTCACGAGACTCCTGCCTCAGCCTCCTGAGCCACTGGGATTACAGGTGTGCACCACTGTGCCCAGCTAGCATGAGTTATCTATGCAATCGCCAGAATGATCTTGATAAGTGGGCATTGTCCTCCCTGTGTTGCAGATGAGGAAAATAAAGTTTGGGGAGACTGAGCTCTCTGGAGATCAAATAGCTAGTAAGTAGCAGAGCCTGGTCTGAGTTGACATCTGCCCAACGCCCAAGCCTAGGCTGTTGGTAGCTTCACTGTGTCGCTTATGTCCTTGGACTTTGGCTTCTCACAGATGGGAGAGCGGAGGATCCAAAAGACAGTGCAAGTCTGAGGTCAGCCTAGAAGGTGGACTTCAGAGTCAGAGAGGACATCGCTGCTCCTTTCTTTTTTTTTTTTATTCACACAGTTCATATAATCTTCCATTTACATAGGGCAGTGCTGTCCGCTGCTGCTTTCTGTAAGGACACGCACCCGCCCCCACGCCGCCCCTGCTGGCTGATTTGCTTTGCCACTTCCTGAGCCTCTGGGAGGTGGGTGGCCAACAGGCCACCAACATTATCCTGGTGTCTGCAAGCCCATCTTGGGAAACAAGTCTTCTCCTCTCTTAAAGGGACAAATGAGCATGCGTCTGTGTGTGGGTAGGGACGGGGAGGATGTGAGTCCTTTCCAGTAAAGCCACCTCTTCATCCATGCTGCTCAGAGACAGGGTCTTGGTGAGCGTGTGTACAGACATATATATGTAATATTTTCAGACTTTATCATCCTTCCAAACTGCTCTCAGCGGGGGCGCAGATGGAACTATATGCTAATGGATGTGGGGGCAGAGTGCTCCCCCATGTGGATTGCTCCTCTGTATGTGTAAAGCCAGCATCCGCTAAGGGGCTTCTCTCCTGAGCGGTCAGCTCCGGGCTGAGCATAGCTGGGCATCTATTAGCTATTGGCCTGGTGCACACTGGCCAAGAAGCAGGACCCCAAGCAGAGATGGAGAACCCATGGAGGCAGGGGAGAAGGGGGCGCTTTATGTAAGTGGTTTTTAGACAGATGGAAGATTCATTTTAATTGCATAAAAGGCACTCTTTCTTGAGTAGAGATGTAGGTCCTTTGCAAACCTGTGCTAGACAAATCCTTTAGCCGCTGCTTTTCTAAATGCTCCTCTGTTTCCATGATAATTGCTCATCCGGTGTGTGGAGTTCTAGCTGGGCCATTTGCTTCCTCAACCCCCTGTGCCCCCCACTCTGGGTAAGTTCACCCCAGTCCTGATGGTGCCGTCTGAAGGGTTTTAAGCCAAGATGCAAGCTGAAACAGAGGTTTTGAGAAAAGGACAGGTGGATGTTCACAACGTAGAGCATTAGGAAGGTTTAGCAAAACAAGTTCAGAGCAGTGGTGATGTGGTTTTTCCTCCAAAGATCCATGTGCTGCAAACATGGTCCCCAGTGTGATAATGATGAGGTGATAGAAACTTTAAGAGGTGGGACTCAGTGGAAGGTAATTTGGTCATGGGCTCTCCCCCAAAATCTCTTGTGTTAATGCAGAAATGTTGAGGTGAACTGAAGCTGGGCAAAGTGGAGCACACCTGTAATCCCAGTGGCTTGGGAGGCTGATGTAGGAGGATTGCATGTTCGAAGCCAGTCTCAGTAATTTAGTGAGGACCTATGCAACTCAGTGAGACCCTGTGTCTAAATAAAATAGAAAAAGGGCTGGGGATGTGGCTCAGTGGTTAAGTACCCCTGGGTTCAATCTCTGGTACCAAAAATAAAAATAAAGAAAATTTTGGCTTGTGAGAGCTGTAATGTAATCAGTCCATCCTAGTTTGAATAGATCCACCTGTAGCCAGGTGGGGGTGTGGCTGGAGGAGGTGGGTCACTGGGGGTATGTTCTGGAAGGGTTCAACTTCCCTGTGGCCCCTTTCTCTCTCTCTCCTTCCTGATCTGCCAAGTCCTAGGCAGCTTCTCTCTGCCATGCCCTTCTGTCATGATGTCCTGCTTCACCTTGGGTCCAGAGCAGTGGAGTCAGCCCACCATGGACTAAGTCTCTGAAACTGGGAGGCAGAATAAACTTTCCCTCCTTTAAGTAGTTCTCTGGGGTATTTGGGTCACAGTGATGCAAAGCTGACCGACACTGGGCTCTTCCTTCATGAATGGATTAGTGCTATCTTGTGGGAGTGGTTCAGGTCCTATAACCAAATTACTTGTTGAGAGAATGGTTGTTATAAAGCAAAGCCACTCCATGCCTTGGCCCCTTCTGTATGTGGCTATTTCTCTTTCTGGTTCTCTGCCATATTGTGATGCAGAAAATTAGTCCATACCAGATGCCAGCACCATGCTGTTTGGACTTTCCAGTTGTTAGAATCATGAACCAAACCTTTTTTCTTAATAAAGTACCCAGCTTCTGGTATATTTTATAACAATACAGAACAGATTAAAACACTTAGTTTTTCAGTTGTACCTCAATGGATGTCCAATTTCAGGGAACCTACCAAGCCACATCTTTAGACTCCACCATTAACAAAACCAGTTTCTTTCAGGTTCTCCCAGAGGAACCTGGATTGCAGCATGTCCATCTTCTGAGTCCCACTGGAACCATCCTTAGTGACCCAGAGCTCAGGAACCTAGAGGAAGGAGAGGTTGGCTTCCTGGAAATGCTTTGGGCTGAAGCTTCTGAATATAAAATAAAAAAATAATAATAAATAATAAATAAATAAAATAAATGAAAGACATCAGCTTGGGTCACCTGGTTTCTATGCAGTTATAATCAAGTACTTGTCCTTGATGTTTATTTTATCAGGGACAAATGAGCAAAGCTTGATCTTCTCCATCAGGAAGCTGCTTATGTGAACTCATTGCTGTGTAGGATGAGATTTCCCCAGAAAAGGAATAAAGAGTTTTTGTTTCTTGAGATGCATTACTGGGGATGGAACCCAGGGTCCCAAACCAGGCAAATTCTTTACCCCTGATCTGCACCCACAGGCCATAAAGAGTTTGGATACATGGTTGGGCCCTTTGCCCAAGCCTAGCTCCATATTGGGTGGAAGGAAGTTCATATCAGGTATGATTTTTTGTAAGCATTGTACCAGTTTTGTGAATCTCTGGACAGCCAGTGCTCTTCATTGAGAAGCACATGATCAATGTTTGTTAGATGGATGGCTGGCTATATTGACAGCAACCTCAACCAAAGTCATTCCCACCAGCTGTAACAATGCAGTAGGTAAGACCCATGCATGCACAGGGGGCTGGGGACAACAGTCTCAGGGAGCAAGGAGGGACCTGAGATCTTCTGGGACTTCATCCCTGGCCCCCTCCACGCTGTCAGTCACAGAGGTTTGAAGAAGTAGAGGTTTCCCCTCTACCCCATCAGCATCATCTTTTTTCTTTGTGACTTTTGTCACATGCTGTTTTTCACCTCTGTGGCTTTGCATGTATTGTCACTGCTCGCTGTAATCCTCCTCCCCTGTTTGGTGGACTCTCATGGGGCCTCCAGTCGCAGAGCTCGTGATTCTGTGTGGATGGTCAAACAGCCACAGCTGGGCCCCCAGGCTTGACCTGCCTGGATCTCCACCCTAGGGCTGCCTCTTGTTCTCTGGGACCTTGGCCAGTTACCTAAGTCACCTAATAATTGTGGACATTGATTTTTCAACTAGAAACAGATTTTAGAGGACCCCAATCAGAGGCTGTCCTAAGGGTTGTATTAGTGAATGAAGAAGATGGACTCGGAACAGAGCCTGGACCCAACAGCCACCATTGGTAGTGTTGCTCCTGTCTCTTTCAGACTCCCAGCAGAATTGTTTCCTCCTCTGTCTTCCTGTCATCTTGCTCCTGTCTCTTTCCAACTCAGTGCTTTGATTGTCATCCTGCCTGTCTTGGGGGCTCCCCACTATCCACCCAATTATATTCAAGCTCCTCAGCAGAATTCAAAGCTTTCCATTGTCCAGGCCCACGGACTCTGACAACGTATTTCCCCACTACTTCCTGATCCGCACCTGATGTTTCTACCTAAATGTGCTGTGCATTTGTTCCTAAACTAGTCTGTGCTGTCCCTATGCTTCTGGCTGGCTCAGGCCATTCTCCTGAGGCCTGTCCTTTCCTTCCCTTGCCTGCCCAGACTTTGGCATGCAGGGGAGGGAAGATCCTGCTTATCAGGGTAGGCCTTTCTGTTTTCGGTACTGGGAATTGAACCCAGGGGCGCTTAACCACTGAGCCACATCCACAGCCCTTTTTTATGTTTTATTTTGAGATGGTCTTGCTGAGTTGCTTAGGGCCTCGCTAAGTTGCTGAGACTGGTTTTGAACTTGTGATCCTCCTGCCTCAGCCTCCTGAGCCACTGGGATCACAGGCATGCGCCCCCGTGACTGGCTGGACTGCCTTGACTATAGGTTGCTTTGACTCTTGGCTTGCTGCTAGAGGTCAGATTCTGCCCCTGCATTTAGAAACGCAGCCTACCAGTTGGATTATACTGCAAGGTGCTTTGGTACATTTTGGCAACCTGAAACCCAGCAGCTTTGAAGCTTATAAAAGGTTAATGTTCCATCATGATTGAAAGTGCTTGATTTTCTTACCTCTTTGTGACACCAGTTAAAGTACACCAAATTTGGTTTCTTCAAGGGCCAATGTCGGTCATTTGGAGGGATTTTAATTTAGGAAATATGGAAGACACTGTTTATGCTATAGAGAGGGTCACTGCATCTTATTGTCCCTGAATACATGTGGTTCTTAAAAATCGAGAATGCTTATCATACAACGTTGGTGGAAAAAATATCAGAATGCAAAATTGCATTTACAATATAATCTTAACTGTGTACAAATCGTGTGGGTAAGACTAAGGGGAGGCTAGAGGCTGGTAAAGATAGCTTGATTTGTTGGGAAAAAGTAATGATAGGCAGTTTTTTCCCTTTTACTATTGTGTTAATGTTATTGCTATTCTGTGAAATTGAAAACAGTATATAATGATATTAACAGTTTCCATTTATGATACCATATTAATAATATAATAAGCATGTGTTTAATTTGAGCCACTGACCTCTGCATTATCCCTCCACATTTCTGTGAGGTGAGGGTATGTATCCCTGATCTATGGGAGAGAAAAAAAGCATCACCCAAAGTGCCACAGCCAGGATGGGCGTGCGAACAGCCTTTTATACCCTGAATCCTGTCACTTGAAACCTATTGTCTCAACACCCAGAGAGTAAGTTCATCTTTTGGACATATCTTCCCAAACTCTACATGTTTTCCAGGGCATTTCTTCCCACTGCCTCCATTCATTCTTTAGTCTTAAAGGCTGGAACCTAAAAAAAACCACGAAACTACCTTTGGGAGGAAGGATTTTTTCTCTTGAAATCTAAGCTAATGGCTGATGAATTGCAGTTTTGAATGGAATGCATTGCCCCAGCGGACAGAATCAGGGGGCAAACAGGCAGAGCTGTGCCCAGGGTGCTGTACCCACTCTCATGCTTTGATGATTTGGGGAGTAGGTATGTTCCAGGAATGCTTGAAGATCTTTAGCTAAAGAAATTGAGCTTTAAAGTCAGGCAGGGGCAATGGTGCACGCCTGTAATCCCAGCGGTTTGGGAGGCTGAGGCAGGAGGATCAAAGGCAGCCTCAGGCAGGAGGATTGCAAGTTCAAGGTCAGCTTCAGCAACTAAGCAAGGCCCTAAGCAACTTAGCGAGATCTGTCTCAAAAAAATAAAAAATAAATAAAAAGGTCTGGGGATGTGGCTCAGTGGTTAAATGCCCCTGGATTCAAGCCTGGTAACATGAAACAAAACAAAAACAAACAAACAAGAAAACAAAGTGTGGTCCCCAGGACACCAGTCTTGTGGTTAAGTAAGGTTAGAAAATGGGTCACCCTAGCATCCTTCTTGGACATTCATGATGTATATTAGTTTGTTAAAAGATTTGACAAAAAATGGGGGAGGGGGCTGGGGGTGTAGCTCAGTGGTAGAGAACTTGTGTAGCATGCACAAAGCCCTAGGTTTGATCTCTAGAACTACAAAAGAATTTTTTAAATATAATAAAAGATTTGAGAAATGTAGTAGCCAACAAGCTCATTTTACCGTGATAAGCCTTGAATTTTTCCAGCATGCTTGAGCATTGGATCCTTCTTTTCTTTTGTTTAAACTTTATTTTATTTATTTTTTTATGTGCTTAGGATGGAACCCAGTGCCTCACACACGCTAGGCAAGCACTCTACCAACAACCCAAGCCCAGGATCCTTATTTTCTAAAATTCAAGGAATAAATGCAATGTTCTATGGAAATGGGCATAGTTGTCCTGTATCTTAAATCCTAGATCATATTTAGTCTGTGTAACTGCACCAGATTATTTGAATGGCTGATATGTGTTACTACATCTCCATATCAGTTACAGTCTCCTAAGCATGATTTAAAAACATTTATCAGTGCACTAAAGTTATACATAATATTGGGGTTCATTTTGACATAATTATATAAGCATGGAATATAATTTGCTCTAATTCAGTCCTCAGTACTTCCTTTTTCCTTCCCCTCCTTGCTCTCCCAGTTCTCCTTTCTCTATTCTACAAGTTTTCCTTCTATTTATTTTAGTTTTTAAAAATTAATGTATAATAGATCTACATAAAAGTGAAATTCACTATGATATATTTGCATATGTACGTAGGAGAGTTTGGTCAGTTTTATTTCCCTTTTCTCTTCCCTCCTCCTTCCCCCTCAATTCCCCTTCTTTACTCCACTGATCTCTCTTCTATTTCACCAACTGTACTTTTTTTTTTTTTTGGTACCAGAGATTGAACCCAGTGGTGCTTAAACACTGAGCCACATGGCCAGCCCCCTTTTTTGGTATTTTATTTAGAAACAGGGTCTTGCTGAGTTGCTTAGGGTCTTGCTAAGTTGCTGAGGCTGGCTTTGAACTTGTGATCCTCCTGCCTCAGCCTCCCGAGCTGCTGGGATTACAAGTGTACACCACCAAGCCTGGCCACTAATTATATTTTTTAATGGTTGCATAGAATCCTATTGCATGGGCATTCCATGGCTTGAGGACCAATACCCTACTGCTAGTTGTCTGGATCTTTCCCACCTTGATTCTCATATTGGACATTATTATAGCTAGTTAAAGTACCATGTACCTGGAAAACATCCCTTCGCACAAAGGTTGCTTTTCCTGGGGAGCAGTATCTAAATATATCCCCCATGTGTGGTTTTATTTTTATTTTGTTACCCTGTAGTTTCAGGGATCTGTTAGGAAGACTCTGGAAAGAGAGAAAAGATGAACAGTAGAAGGCAAGAAATGAGGGGTGCTTTTGCCACTAAGGTGGATTAAAAATTATTTATTTATTTTTTTAATTTGTTCTTTTAAGATATACATGGCAGTAGAGTGTATTTTGACATATTATATATACATGGAGTATAACTTCCCATTCTTGTGGTTGTACCTGATGTGGAGTTTCACTGGTTGTGTATTCATATATGAACATAGGAAAGTGATGTCCCATTCATCCTACTGTCTTTCCTATTCCCATCCCCTTTCCTTCCCTTCATTCCCCTTTATCTAATCCTGTGAACTTCTATTCTTCCCTCCCCCACTTAAAATGGTTTTTAAAAAATCTTATGCATTTGTGGTCAGAATTCTGCCCTGGTTCCTGACTGGTTTGTTTTCACTGCATTTGTTTATTTTTTAAATATATACATACTTTTAGTTGTAGATGGATACAATATCCTTACTTTTTTTTTTATTTATTTGTATGTGGTGCTGAGGATCAAACTCAGTGCTTCACATGTGCCAGACAAATGCTCCACTACGGAGCTACAATCCAAGCCCTGGATTGACTTTTAAAATTATCTAGTTGCCTTCTGGTTATGGCAAGAGGTCTTGATAACAGGCAAGATTTCTTTAATAAGAAAGAAAGAAAGAAAGAAAGAAAGAAAGAAAGAAAGAAAGAAAGAAAGAAAGAGGGAGGGAAGGAAGGAAGGAAGGAAGAAAGAAAGAAAGAAAGAAAGAA
>JAJEJO010000602.1:205737-430496 GCA_020662805.1 Glaucomys volans | reverse complement strand
CAAATTCATATATTGAAATCCTAATCTCCAAGGTGATGTTATTGAAAGATGGGGGCCTTTGGAAAACAACAAGGTCACATGAGGGTAGAACCCCAAGGAATGGAATCAGTGCCCTTATAAAAAGACATGAGGGAGTTTGCTTTCCTGTTTTCCGGTATGCAAGCTTGCAAATAGATGACCATCTGCAAACCAGGAAGAAGGCCCTCACCAGAACCCAACCATGCTAATGGCCCTGATCGTGAACTTCTCAGTCTTTAGAACTGAGAGAAATAAGTTTGCATTGTTTAAGTTACCCAGTCTATGCTATTTTTGGTATAGCAGCCCAAACTGACTAAGTAAACTGCTAATACTTAAGAGTTTTCCTAAAAACAAGATTATCCTCTTATATAACAGTACAGTTATCAAAATAACAATACTATTGTCTAATCCACAAATCTTATTTGGTTATCCTGCATTGTTCCAGTGATGTTCGTCCTAGCAAAGGAAAATCTTGTCTCATACATTACATTCAGTTATCTGTTCAGTCTTCCTTAATTTCAAACAGTTCCCAGTCTTTCTTTGTTTTCCATGGCATTGATATTTTTGAGGAGTGAAGTCCAGTTATTTTCTTATTATTTATTTATTTATTTATTTATTTATTTATTTTGTGGTGCTGGGGATTGAACCCAGGGCCTTGTGCTTGCGAGGCAAGCACTCTACCAACTGAGCTATATCCCCAGCCCACCCAGTTATTTTTAAAATACCAGATAGATTCAAGTATAATCAATCAATCAATGGATTGATCTTCAGTTTGTTCTTTTTAGATATCCAGTTCTCAGACCAGTTATCTTACAAAGTCCTCACTTTGAATCTGTGTGATGTCTCCCCATGACAAGTCAGATTCTTCCTAGCAATACCTTCGAAGGGATGTGGCATTTTTCCTTTCATCATAGAAGGAACTGTGGATTATTAAATTGTCCCATTACTATGTGGGATAAGTTTGATCTCTTAGTTTTTCCCACTGTAAGGTTTCGCTTTGGTTCTTTTGGGATTTGTCTGTATCTTGTGGGGAGGTTCTTTCAGACTACATAAACATCCTGTGACTCACCAAACTTTCACTCACCAATGTTTTCATTCATTGATGATTCTTGCCTGAAAGTTATTGATCAGATAGTTGCCAAGTGGTGACTTTCTAACTTCATTATCCCTTCTACTTTTGTTAGTTGTCTTGCTACTGTAGAGAAGACATCTTCCCCCCCCACAAATTCGTTATTGAGTGCATGTAGGCATATTCAATTTTATTTCCTTCAGTGTGTTAAACTCTTACACTATTATCTATGATGATGTTCAAATTGTCTCAGATTTGGTCCCTTTAAACCTGGAGATATATATGATATATGTATATATATTATCTCTCTCTATATATATCATATATATATATATACATCTCTATATATCTCTCTCTATTTTTCTCTCTCTATAGGATATACATAAATATAGATATATTTATATATGTCTTTTTCTTTTGTACCAGGGATGGAACCCAGGGGCACTTAACCACTGAGTCACATCCCCAGACTTTTAAAATATTTTATTTAGAGACAGGGTCTCACTGAGTTGCTTAGATCTTGCTAAGTTGCTGAGGCTGGCTTTGAACCTACAATTTTCCTGCCTCAGCCTCCAAGCTGCTGGGATTACAGGCATGTGCCACTGCACCCAGCAACCTGGCCATATTTTGACCATTCATCATTCTTTGGGCTCTTCCTTTCTTTCTGCAACAATAAGGTGTTCCACGTTCATCTTATATTTTTTATGCTCCAGCCCTGGAGTCAATTGTTTCTCCAAAGAAGGGTTTGGTTTCTGAAGGTGCACATGTTGCTTAAAGTCGTCTCAGTCTTGAGATTCTTTCCAAATTCATGGCATAGAACCAGAGAGTGGAGACTTGAGCTGTAAAATTTTATTCAAGATTCTTATTCAGTTCTTTTTTTTTCTCCCTTAGTTGAATTGGAAGCAACTTACAAAAAAAAAAAAAACCCTCATACAATAAAATTTATGAAACAAGAATTTTGAAAGGGAAGAAAAAGTGGTGACTAAGAGGAGGAAAACAGATATGCCAGCCACAAAAGTTGCTGGGCTTGCCCAGAAAACCTTGGCATTCAGCATTCTGGCAGCCAAATTAAAGAAGGCACTGCACGGGGAGAAGATGCTCAGTGCTGAGAGATCACCTTCAGGGACTCCAACCTGCTGGCACAGGCAGGTGCCCCAGCAAGGAGCTGTCTCACTTTGCATTGTGGGAAGAGATAGCCCTGGGAGATGGCATTCCACCCAGCCAGGAGTAAGTAGACAGAGCTTCGGAGAGGAAGTGGGTCAGGATCTTTTCTTTCTTCAAAGCATTTTGGGGTACATTCTAGCTTTTGGGCTAGCATTTTTGCCTCAGACCCCACAGTCAGAAGGACATTGCTGCCAGGTGCAGTGGTGTACACCTATAATTCCAGTGGTATAGGAGGCTGAGGTAGGAGGATCATGAGTTCAAAGCCAGCCTCAGCAACTTAGCAAGGCCCTAAGCAACTCAGTGAGACCCTGTCTCTAAATTAAATACAAAAAGGGCTGGGGATGTGGCTCAGTAGTTAAGTGCCCCTGGGTTCAATCCCTGGGACCAAAAACAAAAACGAAAAAAGATACAATCTGAACATTCATTAATGTTTGTAAAATAATTGGCAATGACATGAATGTTTATCCTTATGGTCATGAGCAGACAATCTGTGTTCATCCTTCCATGACATATATGCATCCATGGAAGAACAGAAAGGATCTGTGTGTGCTGACAATGGAGCTCTCCAAGATGCCGGCCTGGGGAAAGCATGAGGCAAGATGATGTGTCACAATGACGTCATTGTTGTAAACTGAAAAAAAGGCAATCTTCAAAAAATTACCATCCCCTGCTTCTTGTGAGCACATAAATAATACCTAAATGCCCAGAAAGATGTGAGGAAAGCTTCAGAGCAAACTGAGAGTCATGGTTCCCTGGGGGAGAGGAAAGAGTCATAGGCTTAAGATGAGCTGGAGAGGGATTTCAGTTTTATCTGTAATGTCTTTGATTATGGAAACTTTCAAACGTATACAAAAATAGGACAGTGTAATAAACCCTCAAGTACTGTCACCCACACACTCTCTCTTCCTGAACTATTTTTAAGCACATTCCCGACATTGTATTCCATTCATAAATATTTTAGTAAGTCTCTCTAACAGATAAGAACCCTTTAAGGAAAACATAACCGCAATGCCATGATCATATTTAAAAATGTTAATATCAGTTCTTTAGGATTATTAAATACCCAATTGATGCTCACATTTCTCTTGCCTTGTCTTGTTCAAATCTAGACCCAAAGAAGGTCCACATGTGCCAATTGATCAATCAGTCTCTTATGTCTTTTTTTTGGGCGGGGGTACCTGGGATTGAACCCAGGGGTGCTTAACCACTGAGCCACATCCCCAGCCCTTTTTTAATATTTCATTTAGAGACAGGGTCTTGCTAAGTTGCTTAGGGTCTCACTAAGTTGCTGAGGCTGGCTTTGAACTTACAATCCTCCTGCCTCAGCCTACTGAGCAAGTAGGGATTGTAGGCATGCACCACTGTACCTGGCAAGTTTCTTGTGATTTTTTTTTGTGCAATTTTGCCAGTGTATCTCTAGAATAAGTTGCCTGAAGCAACCTTACTGGGTCAAAGGATAGGGACACATGCCTTTTTGCTACTTGTCCCCAGGGTTGGAGCAGTCTGTATTCCTCACAGGCAATGTCTGGGAGTACCAATTGCCTTCGATCTTCCCCATAAACCGTATTGTCAAACCTTAGGATTTTTGTCAGTCTGATAGATGAGAAGGGAGAGCTCATTAGAGTGCACATGTCTTTACATTGTCTCAAAAGAAACTGGGCTTAGGGAGAAGTCTGAGTCTATAGAGGATAGGAACAATTTGTATAGAAATAATATTGCCAACTACCATTCAGCAAATATTTATTTTACTTAATCCTCAAACAGTCCTACAAGGAAAGTAGTATCATATCACCTTCTAAAGGAAGGAAACTGAGAATCAGAAGAGGTCAATAAACTCACTTAGGGTTTTTTAGTAAAGAAGTAGAGGCCAGAGGTGAGCCTCAGAGTCTGTTCAGAAACTGCTTCTGGGCCACTCTGCCAGCCTCAGCTGCCCGACCTACAAGGCAGCAGAGACCCAGGGTGTGAGGTTGCAATCCCCAGGTCTCTTCCTTATTTCCTTCTTGGAGTCAAATTCCAGATTTCTAGCAATGTCAGTCACCTCTCCCAGTGGTTTCCCAGTGGACTGAGGGCAAAGGCAGGGACACAGTAGGTGGCTACTGGATAGCAGGGGCTGGTTCCTTGGCAGCCTGGGCCAGCTTGTGGCCTGGAGGACCAAGTCCAAGGAGTGTGCAGCTTCAGTCTCTTCAGAAAACTAAATCATCAGGAGCCACACCTAAAATAATTCCAGTATATAATTTGGAACTTCTGTTTTTATATTCAAAGGACATGCTTTTCTTCCTTCCAAATTTTTTTTAATGAAAATAAGACAAGAATGGACTTCAAAAACATGAACCTATCACATCCAGACTTCTGAGTGTCCTGTCAAACACCTTTTGATGGCTAAAGTACAGCTTGGCATCCTTGACTAACCACACAGAGTATCTTGGGAGAATATAATATTACTCCAAAGAGCGTAACAACTCTTACTCTGGCCGATCCTCAGAGGAGGAAACTGAGTCACTGAGCATCTTAAGGACTCTTGAGACCCACATCTCCTGGACTGTGGTTGGTCCAGTCCCTTCAGGGAGTGTTAGCCAGGATCCTCCACAAAACATGAGAAAATGTGTCTTTACTTACTTCCCTTAGCACTTTGAGGACAAGATGGAAAACTACAGTTTTTTCATCTTCTTTTCTCTTCACTCCTCAATATTGGGGACATTTTGGTGGTCAATGCACAGGGCTGGCCTTCGTGGTGCTAAGGGAAGGAGAGAAGGAGACATGCAGCTGGGTGACTAAAAATGGAAGAAAGTCACACGCCAAGCTCTTTCCTGTCAACACGCGTGTGTGCACACGCAGACCCACATTGCACAGTGCAAAAACTCCAGCTGAGCCTCAGGAGAGGAGGGCTTGTGCTCTGGCCCTGTCACCTCATAGTGTGTGGTTTGGGGCAATTCACTTTCCTGCCTTAAGTCTCAGTCTCCTCCTCTGAAAAATGGTCCTTCCATCATGGGAAGCTGTGGGGACGACATGACATGAGCAGTGAAGGGACTGATGACATGGCTAGTGCGATGCTTGGTGCATAGTAGGTGCTTAGGAAATGCTGCTAGAGTCTGATCCAGTAAACACCAGAGAGTGCTAGAAGGATGATTGTGGAAGTTCAGTGTTTGTTCTCCTAATTGTCCTTGGGAGTAACTGGAGAGGAGGAGAATTGTCCCTTGCCTTGATTAGGGCAGGGTTGGCCCTGGAACCTAAGCCTTTGAACTCCTCCTCCAGGCCCTCATTGCCACCCTGGACCAGGCCTGCCCAGACCCTCCAGACACACATGACACACAAAGGTTTTGCAAAGGACCAGTGTGTTCCCAGTTCACTCCCATTTCCCTTCCCTGGGTGCCCAGCCCCTGACACACAAGCCTTTTAGAAAACAGAAGAAAGAATGTTTGGATGCTTTCAAGTCTTGGAAATATGTTTTGAATACTTTGCTTTTCTTTACTAGGTGGGTTCATGGTGTTTTGGTCCATCCCCCACTTCCTATCAATCATGAGTACCTCCAAAGATTCAGCTCAGGATCTTAAAGAGAGAAGATAGTTGAATAGGGCATTCTCAACCCCTCCATGTACCTCTTCCCCAACAAAAACTCAACAACATTCAAAAGCCTCCATCTAAAGTCCTGGCCTCTTCCCTTTCCAAGGGCTCTAGGAGAAAGAGCTAGAGAATTACTCTGGGCTTTGGCAGGACTTCAGAATCTCTTTTTTTTTTCCCTCCCCAGTAGAAGCTCAATAATTCTTGAGATCCAAATATAGAAACTTGTATGGAGAGCCCTGAGAACTCAGTAGTAAGACAGCCAGCCAGCCAGCCAGCCAGGCTTTCGAACTTTTTTTCCCCCAAGCAATCTAATAAAGCGATTGCACAGTCATTTCCCAAGGTCAATTTTCAGCTTTTAATAGTTTTAATGAGCTGTTTAAAAAGGCTCCTCAACTTGTGCTCATCCAAGCCTGCACGTGTTTGGGTGTAGGGAGGAAAGGAGAGGAAGGAGAAAGGGGGACGAAGAGGAGATGGAACTGGGCTCAGTCCTGCCAACTTGGGCACAGGAAGGGGACCAGCTCAAGGGTGAGCCCCTCTGCAGAGGCTCTCGGGGATGCTAACAGGAACACAGCACCTTGAGGGCAGATCTAAGTCACCTCAGGGATCAGAGAGGCAGTCTCCACTTCTGCCTCCATGTAGCACCCAGGAGTCTGGTTTTAGATGGTCTTATGTTAATAATCACCCTCACTATTATGCCTGCTCTGGTTTGTCCCCCAGAGGTTTATGGACTGGAGTTTTGGTCCCCAGGGTAGCTGCGTTGAGGTGGTGAAACCCGTGAGAAGTGGGGCCTAGCAGGTAGTCATTAGGCCCTGGGAATCCATCCTCATACATGGATTGATGCTGTCTCTCAGGAGTCGGTCAGGGCTGATAGGTATGGACTTATTCCTATGACAGTGGGTTGTCATAGAAACAGCAACTCTGACCCCTTATTTTCTGTCTTGCCATGTGATCTCTCTTACCCTTCTACAAGTGTTCCTGCCATGATGCCATCTGCCTTGTCATGATTTAACCAGAAGATCCCTACCAGATCCAAGTAGATGGGGCCATTTGATTCTGGACTTTCAGCTTCCAAAACTGTGAAATAAATAAACCTCTTTCCTGTGTAAAGTACCCAGCCTCAGATATTTTTGTTATAGCAATGAAAGATAGACTATACTATTCACCGCATGGTTACTGTGTACCAGGCTTTCTGTTGAGCATGTGGTAGGTCTTCACTCCTCTGATTCTTAGAACTGCTTGAGGACATAGCTTCTGTGATTGTTCCCGGATACAGAGGAGAAAAACAGAGGGTCGGTGAGAAGTCAATGATCCAATGTCACCCAATTAGTAAGGCTTATTGGCATCTGGACAGTCTGACTCTAGAATCTATAATCATTACCGCAACTATTATTTTGTGTGCCACCTGAGGGCAATATGAACATTTCAGCAAAATCCAGATATCTATATAAAGAAGAGAATTAAAATATCCATAAACCCAGTGCAGAGTCTTGGCAGCTTGAGTATTTTGGTGTATGTGGTAGAGACCATGGGTTGTCCACCAAAAGTCATTCTTTATTTTTTCATAGATATAGAGTATATGGGCTATGCTCCCTGGTTCCCTCTCCCAGTCTCTCTGCAGATCCCGATATAGAAGCTTGTCAGGTGTGAGTAGGTGAGGTGGTGATTTTGTGTGCCTTTGTTATAGCAGCTTTCCCTAACTACTACGGTCCATTTTCTTCTACTGCATGGTCATTTCTCATGTTACCTCTTTAAGTATTTGTGCTTTCCCTTACATTTTATATTTTATGTTTCTCTTTCAGGATCGGTGGGTTCATTCTCACCATCTAATTCCAGAACAATATTATTTAAAAATCATGATCAAACCACCCATCACCATTTTCTGTACCTCTTCTCTTATTTGAGAAGACCCTGTGATTTTAGGCACTTAGTAGGCAAAACCCAGTTCCATAGTATCACCAGATGTGTCTGGGGTAAGACTAGGGAACAGCTGCCAACTCTTTCCATAGTGGGTGCACCGGATACCTTGCCCTTGTGTCTTGTGTTAAAATGTGCAAACCCTAGTCATCCTAATTTCCTCATCTAATTATTGCATCAGCTCTAGGTCCTAACTAGGCCTAGCATTTCTGTTTTATAGATGAGGATACTGAGGTTCAGAGAGGAGCTGATTTTTTGAGCCCTGTATATACCTGGTCGATAAAGGACCATGAAATATAGTAAGAAGGGCCAGGACTTGTACTGAACTCTATTAAATACAAAACCATTGTCTTTTTAAAAAGATTTTTTATAGCCGGGCGTGGTGGCGCACACCTGTAATCCCAGGGACTCAGGAGGCTGAGGCAGGAGGATCGTGAGTTCAAAGCCAGCTTCAGCAACTTAGTGAGGCCCTCAGCAACTCAGTGAGACTCTGTCTCTAAATAAAATACAAAATAGGGCTGGGGACGTGGCTCAGTGGTTAAGCACCCCTGAGTTCAATCCCTGGTCCCCCCAAAAATAGATTTTTTATTTTTCTCTTCTGTTTTCAAAAGTAATATGTGCCTTCATATATTTTATCTCAGCAAAGCAGTCAGAATAATCTTCTAAAAACACATCTTAAATTAGATAAAGAAGCCAATTTTTCAGAAGGCTCTGAATAGGTGTTTGTCTAAACACATATACAAATGGTTAACAAGCTCATGAAAAGATGCTTAACATCATTTGTCATGAGAGAACTGAAAATCAAAACCATAGCAAGAAGCCCTTCATACCCACCAGGGTGGCTAGGAGGGAAAAGACAGACCATACAAGTCGAGATGAGGATGCAGAGGGCCAGAGGAGGGGGAAGTGTCCAGTGGTGTGGTCACCTTGGAAAACAGCTCGGCAGTTCATCCATGAATGGAAAGCACACATCCGCAAACAATCTTGTATACAAACGTTCCTGCCGGTGTTATTCATAACAGTCCCAAAGCAGAAACAACCCAAATGCCCATCAGTTGGTGAGTGAATAAACGAACTGTGGTGCGTCCATACAATGGACTGTTATTCGATGATTAAAAGGAACAAGTACTGATCCATGAGCATGTGAACTTTGAAAACATGCCCAGTGAATGAAACCAGGCACAAAGGTCACCTATGGTTTGATTCCAGTTACAGAAAATGTCCAGAACAGGGAAATCCATAGAGACAGAAAGCAGATTAGTGGTGTCTGGACTGGGGGTGGGGGACTGGGGAGTGACTCCTGAAGGAAGGAATGACAATGTTCTAAAATTAGATTGTGGCGCTAGTTGTGCAACTTTCTCAATACCCCCCAAACCATGGCATTGTGTGCTTTCAGTGGGTGGATTGTGTGCTACGTGAATTATATCTCACTAATGATGTTTGAAAAAGCAGAAGTTGGGCTGGGCACAGTGGTGCATGCCTGGAATCCTGGTGACTCAGGAGGTTGAGGTGGGAGGATAGCAAGTTCAAATCCAGCCTGGACAACTTAAGGAGATTTTGTCTCAAAATAAAATAAATAAATAAATAAAAAGGGCTAGGGATGCGGCTCAGTGGTAGAGTGTCCCTGGGTTTCATCACCTGTACTAAAAAAATAAAATTAAATAAATCAACATGTAGACGTTCAATTCTGTCATTCCTTTGCTCTGAACCTTCAGAGCCTCCCTGATTTTCGGAGTGAGCCCAAGGTCCTCATAATGTCCTACAAGGCCTTGGGTCACCTGGCCTCAAGTTTCCTCCCTGACTGAATCCACATCTGCTCCAGCCACACCTGCCTCCGCATTGTGCCACAAACATGCCAGGCACATCCCTGACCCAGGGCCTTTGTCCTGGCTGTTTCCTTGCAGGGGAAGCTGATCTCCCAGGCACCTTTCTATGAGCGCCTATGTCTGTCAAGATCTCCCAGGGTCTTCTGGCCCCTCCATTTAGGATCACACACCTGGCCACCTGGCACCTCTTGCTGCATTTTCCCTTACTGTTTTACACATACCCCCATTGCCTGCTAAAATGCCATGTGATTGGTTATTTGTTGTGTTATTATCTGGTTCTTTTTACCAAAACGCAACTCCATGAAAGCCAGGATTTTCTCTGTCTTGATCACTCCTGTGACCCATTAACCGGAACAGTACCTGCCATATTGAGAACCACACAGCAGGTTCTTGATGAATATCTGTGGAGGCAATGACTGAGGACATACGGGGAAAACTCTTTTATTCCCAGGTTCTGTCTTCCCTGCCCAACTGCCCACCTGCCATGATGAAGGCTGCCAAGCCCCCGCCCTCAGTTTCCCAGCTGACCATCAGGAGGAGGCTGCCAGGGAGCTTCTGGTAAAATATTTACTTCCCTAACCAAAGGAAAGCAGCCTAGGAGCAAGAACCTCTGAGTGTCTTGCCTACATCTCCTTCTCACATTTGAAGGTGAACACGTGAGAACGTCTTTCCAGACATTTTTCTTTTCATTTATGTACCTTTTACAAAATCAGAGATTTGGATTATCCTCTCTGCACACTGGTGGATAACCTGCTTTTGTTCTGATTTGGTGGGCATGACATCTTGATCTGTCTGTCATCCTCAGCCTCCCCAGGGGACAGCTCACCTCACCAGTGTTTGTCTGATCATTCTGCAGTTATTTATTGAGCACCTCTTCTAATGATAGCTGGGCGGGACAGATCAAAAACCACGGTCTGTTCTGGGTCTGGGCGGAAGGATGCAAGGTTGGGCCTGGCCTGGGGAAGGCGCATCATCTGACTGAAGAAAAGGCAGGAAGGGGATTGGGGGAGCTGTCCCAGGAAGGAGGGGTGGCTGGGTGATCTCAAGACTGGAGGAGCAGGCAGGGACCCTTTCTGTTCAAACTCCCATGGCTCTGATTGCAGATACTGGGTCTGGGTTTGCCTCCCCGAGGAGCTGTCCTGTTGGCAACAATATATACCTCTGGATCTGGGAGGGAAAAGCTGTGGGGTAGTTTCATTCCTGCGTTTTCTGCATAATGTAAATGTAATTAATCATGTCTAGGATGGTTTATAATTTAGCATTTTTTCCCTTTTAGCCATCTAATTAAATTCACTTAGGCTTTATAAGTAGTTGTTTTAGAATTTCTGTCTGTACCCCCACCGGGGTAGGACTGAACACTGGCATTTAGTATGTTTCAAGGCGGCAACCGCTGTTTGCAGAATGAATCTCAGTGTCTCTTCGAGTCTCAGTGTGCGGCTGCAACTTCAGTTTGCCCTACGAAAGACTGGACAAATGTTTCCTGGTTCTGCTCAAAAGAGTTTTCAGGCTTTAAAGAACAAAGATGGGAGCTCAAAGGAGCGGGGGAAGAACCGCTTGGCAGGACTGTGGGTGACTCTGTAGGTCAGTACCTGCTCCTAGGATGTTGCCTTGCTTAGGCGATCAGCTCTGACTCGGATAAGGAGCCACCTAGACTCTCTTCTGTCTCTTGAACACAAGCCTGTCTCCCCGCACATTGTGCAGAGCTTGTTTTAATGGCATAGTGATTAAGTCAGAACTACGCACTGCTCATCCCCTGCTGGAATCCTCTGCCCACCAGAGATTACAAAGTCCCAGTTCAAGAGAAAGGTTACTTGAAATTCAAATTTTAAAAACTTTATCAATAATCAAAGAAATACAAATTAAGGCAACAAGAAAACACCATTTTCTTCTACAAAGATGGGTATCAGTGGTTAGTGGTCAGGGCTGTAGTGGTGCTGGCAGAAGTTTGCATTGCTACTCTGGAAAATACCAGGACAGTTAGTAATGAGACTCTGTATTTTGGGTTTACTTTCTTCATCTTGTGGATGATTTTTATATAATCTTTTTTTTTTTTTTTTTGTACTGGGGATTGAACTCAGGGGCACTCCACCACTGAGCCACATCCCCAGCCCTCTTTTTTTTTTTATTTAGATACGGTGTCTCACGGAGTTGCTTAGGGCCTCGCTAAGTTGCTGAGGCTGGCTTTGAACTCAAGATCCTCCTGCCTCAGCCTCCTGAGCTGCTGGGATTATAGGCTGAGCCACAGTGCCTGGTGATTTTTATATAATCTTTGAACTAGAAATCTATAGGACTGTATCTTAATGAAAGATGGATCTTAGGCAAATATGTGGCAAGAAGATTTTCATTCATCTGGTTATTATTTGCTGTAAGTTTTTAATTTTAGTTTTTTTGGGGATGAGTACCAGGGATTGAATTCAGGGGCACTTGACCACTGAGCCACATCCCCAGTCGTTATTTTGTATTTTATTTAGAGACAGGGTCTCACTCAGTTGCTTAGCACCTTGCTTTTGCTGAGGCTGGCTTTGAACTCATGATCCTCTTCCCTTAGCTTCCAGATACACTGGGACTACAAGTGTTTGCCTCTGCACCTCACTAATTTTAGTTTTTGATACTAAGGATAGAACCTGGGGATGCCATACCACTGAGGTACTTCTTCTGTCCTTTTTATTTCTTATTTTGTGACGGGGTCTTGCTAAGTTGCTAAGGCTGGCCTCAAACTTGTGATCCTCCTGCCTCTGCCTCCCAAATTGCTGGGATTATGGGCATGCACCACCGCATCCAGCTATTTGCTATAAACTTTTCAAAAAGAAACTTTAAAATATAATTTTCTTTTCTGCATTGTCTTGTACATAGTACTTGGCTTTACTTCTCCGAAAAGAGCCATATTGTAAAGTCCAGATGAACTCCTTTGAGAAGAACAACATGGGTGCCCAGAGATTCGCCCTGGATCACAGGCTGGTGCCAATAGTGCCAATAGTAATAATAATAGTGATGATGATGATGATGATGTTAATTCTTTCCGTCATTCAATGTGCACATGTATTTGCTAGTTTGATATGCAAGAAGTAAAGGGACGTGCCCAGGCCTGCCAGTCTAGCAGTGCCAGAACTATAACCCAGGTCTCCTTCTCCTCTGGAGAACCTGGAGCAAGGCTCAGGGAGCGGTGGTTAAGTGGAGCAATGGTGTGGTTCGTGGGGATTATGTTAGTGGCGGTAACAATGCTGTTGGTTTGTAGTCACAGGGTTGCTGTTGGTTGTTGTGCAGTGAAGGGGTTATTCCTGGCCATACTGGTGGCAAAGAGTTGTTTTTGGTGGCAGTGGAGGCAGTGAGGATGTCGGTGTTGGAGGCAGTGGTGGGGCTGCCACTGGAGGTAACGATGGCAGTGTGCAGGAATGGTGGTGGGTGGTCGAGATGAACCTGAACACGGTGGTTTACGTCAAACCTCCGAGCCTGTCATGGTGGCGCAGGCCTGTAATCCCAGCTGCTCAGGAGGCTGAGGCAGGAGGATCTGAGTTCAAAGCCAGCCTCAGCAACTCAGCAAGGCACTCAGCAACTCAGTGAGACCCTGTCTCTAAATGCAAAATAAAAAGGGCTGGGGATGTGGCTCAGTGGTTAAGCACCCTAAGTTCTATCCCTAGTACCAAAAAAAAAAAAACAAAACCCAAAACAAAACACAAAGAAACCACAAAAGATCAAACATCAGATTTTAATGCAGTCTGTAAAAATAAAAATAAATAAATAAATAAATAAAAAGAGTAGATTTTTTAAAAAAGAAATGCAAAAGCAATTATTCTGGTTATTTTCCATCATTTATTTCTTTCTCCTTGTTCTTCCTCCTCCCCCACCACCTTCATCCCCCACATCTTGGGATCACAGATACCTGCTTTCATCTAGGAGTTCTCTGTTTTTGGGTCTGCTTATTATGTCTAGAATGAAGGTATATATTATTGGATGGCAAGCCATACACCTTTGCTTTGCTTTATAAATCATATGTTCTATTGTGAGGGAACAAATGTCTGCATCCTATAAAAATGCAGCCTTTTCAGAACAAGGCTCTTAAATCTCTAGGAGTTCTTTTCAATGGTGTTTTGTTGCACATGACCTAACAGGCTGTAGTTACAGGCTGGCTGAATGGAGAGACTGATAACTGCCATAATAATGACCCCCGGGACAGGCTGGCTTCCCTTCACCATCCTATCCTCAGCACGCTGAGCTCCTGTGGGATGCAGCCTGCCGTCTTTTCCTGTTGGCATTCACACCAGAAAAAGGTTCAATTAAAAGGAGTATAAGGTTGGTATTTTTGGAGATACCGATAGGGCTGCCACATTTGTGCGAGCACAAATGCATTGTTTGCATTTGATCTCTGGTTGCTCTTATTCTGTTGGTCCCCCCACCCCTTCTTCTTTTTGCTCTTTTCTCCTGTGTGGGTGAGTGCATTGATGGCATGCTGATCATATTTCGAGGCCGCCATGGGGCTGAGAGATGAGCTAATAGGCAGGATGAAAGAATAATGAGCTGAGGCAGCGCTGACAGTCTGGGAAGCCAGGTCAAGTCAAGCAACCTGGAGCCTGGCAGGCAAAATGCACAGTCCGGCACTGAGTCCAGATGAGACCTTCTACAAGGACAGCAGGTAAGGATAGCCTGAGAGCCTGGGATGGGGAGGTTCATGAGTTCTGTCAACTGTGACCACAAGGTGGGGGGTGGCTGCCAAGAAAGTGAAATCCGGTCTCCTTAGAATAAGGAGGTGACCCAGTTATCCCACTCCTCGGTATATACTCTAAGGACTTAAAATCAGCATACTACAGTGATGCAGCCACTTCAATGTTTATAACAGTTCAATTCACAATAGCTAAACTATCGAACTAACTTAGGTGCCCTTCAACAGATGAATGGATAAAGAAAATGTGAAATTAAGGTTCGCAGACATTAAAGAAAGTTCTTGGGGGAAAAAAAAGGAAAATGTGCTATATATACACAAAGGAATATTATTCAGCCATAAAGAAGAATGAAGTTATGGCATTTGTGGGTAAATGGATGGAACTGGAGACTATCATGCTAAATGAAAGAAGCCACTCTCCAAAACACCAAAGGCTAAATGTTCTCTCTGATATGTGGACACTAATACACAATAAGGAGAGGAGCAGGGAGAATAGAAGTTCACTGAATTAGACAAAGGGGAATGAAGGGGAGGGGATAAGGGAAAAAGAGAATAAGAAGGAAGCAGAGTTCTATCTGGCAGATTGTACCGGGGGCACTCATAGAGCTTTCTTTACCTCACTCAACAAACAGGGATTATACTGAGGAGAGAGGACAAGATGATGGGTCTTAGGTATGGACTTGAAATGTCATATGAAACTCAGTGTAGGAGCCTAAATATGGCTCTGGTGAGCTGTTCTTAGTTAAATTGCATTATGATTAATTTTATAGAATGATGAGGCAATAAAATATGATTATATAATAGAACAAGATGTCTGGAGGTAGGCCACTCCAGGGCAAGCAACAGTGGCTTAACATTAGCATCCAAGGCCCATGCTCCTTCTAGATTTGCTGTGCATCCTTTGCTTCTCATCTGTAAGTTTATTACCTCATGGTATCAAGATGATTGCCATAGCTCCAAGCATCACCCTCACACACACTCACACTAAAGGCACGGAGAAGTGGAAGATGAAGAGACAGGGATTTCTTCTCAAGCATATTAACCTTTTACCAGGAAGCAGAAGCTTTTCCAGAAAGCTCTTAGCAGGTTTCCTCTTATCTCGTTGGCCTGACTGTGTCACTCCTCTGACTCTTTGGTTTCAAAGACAAACTAGATCTTACCCCTGGGGCTGAAGACAGGGATGTCTTTCCTAGAGCACATCACTGTTTACCCCATAATGAAAGGAAACCAGCCTTCTCTTAGCCCAGAAGAAGGGGGTGGACAGTAGCTGTTGAATGGGTGACAGGTCCACCTACCAGGGACGTACGTTTGCTATTCATAATGAGCAGGTGCTACGTGCAGAAGTGGGTTTGGTTGCCAGGTGTCAGAGGCAAAATCTGGGCGAATGTTGTGCAATTCAGTAGAAGCTACAAGGAGGCCAGTGTTAGATTGTACTCAGGTCAAGATTTCCTGATAACTGTCGGAGGGTGGTGCTCGGGTGCAGATGTGAGCTGAATCAGCCCTCCCTTGGTGGTAGAGACACAGCGGAGGGGCCTCCTGTGCCTCTTGGGTGCTGGGAAAGGTGGGGGGAGAGGGCAGGCATTTGCACTGACCCTGTGAAGTTCCTTCCAACCCAGACAGCCTATGATTCCAGTCATTAGTTTTTTTTTCCCCTTTGAATGTTCATTAGATAATTATGCTAATTGGAGATAATGTTTCTACTAAGTGAGGTATAATTTCCAGCTGAATGGTATTTTTATCTTTAGCATCATTGTGTGAGATGGAGTTTGCCTTGGACCTGGGCCTATACTTGTTTATAACTTACTTTTACAAGGACAGAGCACAGGGGGGAGGTATTTCTCCCTGATTAAGGTTGCGGATAAAGTGTGCAGAGCTCACTAACTGGCATTTTAACCATTGATTCAATGGTCCCACGAATCTCGTTAGGCTTGCTGCACTGAGGTGGAGTATCACCTGGGCAGAGCCACCAGGTGATGCTCTTGGATAGGTAGCTGCAACCCATATGGATCAAGGTATCAAGGAGAAGAGGGTGAGTCTAGCTAATTGAGAGAACATGCTCAATTTTCTATGAAGGAGAGATTGTTTAGTACGTTCCAGTGCTCATAGCAAACACAATCGCTCCTTCACAGCTTCTAGAAGCTTCTTGGGCAACATTCTCCTTTTCCTCACTGATCCTTAATAAAAGAACTTGGAATATTCACCCTTCGGGGCATCCTCTTTCCTCTTTCCATACTGCCACTTCCTGGGTAGTAACATCATGGCTGGTGGGACCATGAGTGTTCATCTGGCCAATCAGATTCTGTCCTCAGGGAATTGGGAATTGGGATTTGGAGGAGTGAATCCATTTCTGTTGGATGCCTAGTCATGGAGGCAGCATGATTGCCACCTTCTACTGTGAACTTAGAAAAGCCTACAGAGAGATGAGAGAGAGAGAGAGAGAGAGAGAGAGAGAGAGAGAGAGAGAGAGAAAGAGAGAGAGAGAAGAGAGCACGAGCATTCAAGAGTGCTCCCCTGTGGTCAAAGGGAAGACTGAGGCCTTGTCTTCCAGGGTCTGGCCATGCTGTTCCCTCCAAGGCTCCTGGACATTTCCTTACCTCCCAATCTGTGCCACACCTCAATCCATTCTGTAGCTCCTTCCCTAGTTTATTTAAGCTATTTGAATGGATTTTGTTACTGACAGGAACCAGAGGGAGACAGCCCACCCTTAGAGAGGACTCACAGGAAGCTGATGTGAATTTAAAAAATAACCTTATGGTTTTTTCCACATGCAAAATTATAAATGCTCATTGTAATAAAAAATATAGAAATGTGTATTGTAGAATGTTATGTTAGTCAGCTTTATGTGGCTGTGACCAAAATACCTGACCAAAACAATTTAGAGAAAGAAAAGTTTATTTTGGGCCCATGGTTTCAGAGGTTCAGTCCATAGATGACTGACTCCATTGCTCTGGGCCTGAGGCTAAGTATGATGTCATGACAGAAGGGTGAGGTGGAGGGAAGCTGCTCAATTCATGGCATCTGGGAAGGAGGGAGATAGAAAAAGAGAGAGAGGAAGAGCATGGAAGGAGTTAGGAACAAAATATAACCCCTTAAAGACACACCTCCAGTGACCTACTTCCTACTGTCATGCACCACCTGGTTACTGCCCAGTACTCCATTCAAATTATTAATCCATCCAATGGAATAATCCACTGAAGTCATAGTTCTCAGAATCTAATCATTTCACCTCTGAACATTCCTGCATCAACACGTAACCTTTTCAGGTGGGGGACACCTCATACCCAAAACATAACAAGTGTGGAAATTCCCACAATAATCCTCCTTACAGATAATGGCTCTCAATATTTCTGAGACAAGAAGGAGGTGTGAGCATGACCAGTTTGAGCTGGTCTTTATGGGGCTTTTACCATGGCTGCATATTATTCAAGCACTTTGTCTGGTTAACACCTTTAATCCTTACCTGAAGTCAGGAGGATTTTAAGTCCATTGGGTATATACAGAGGAGTGATAACTGGGTCAAAGGGTGGTTCCATTCTGAGTTTTCTGAGGACTCTCCATACTGCTTTCCAGAGTGGTTGCACTAATTTGCAGTCCCACCAGCCACGTATGAGTGAACCTTTTCCCCACATCTTCACCAACATTTATTGTTACTTGTATTCTTGATAATTGCCATTCTGACTAGAGCAAGATGAAATCTCAGAGTCGTTTTAATTTGCATTTCTCTAATTGCTAGAGATGTTGAAGATTTTTTCATGTATTTGTTGATGGATCATATTTCTTCTTCTGTGAAGTGTCTGTCTAGTGAATAGGGGAAAGTTTAACTGCCATGTATCCTACAGAGTTTTTTTGTCTCACTTCTGTCACTAAAACATCTACTTGGAATCTTTCTATGTCAGAACATAAGGATCTAAGTCATTCTTTTTTGTGACCACTTAGTATTCCACCATGTGGGTGGCCTGGGGGAACCTGATCTCTATTTCTGTTTACCAAGGCCACCACCTCTGCTTGAAGTCATGGGTTCTGGAGGGCTGTCAGAGTTGGCTGTTTGTGCTGTGTCATCTTGGAAGTGTGTGTTCTAAATGAAGCCTGAAGCTGAGAATTTGATGCTTGTGTATCTCCCAGTGAATTTCTCACCACAGGGCGCCTTCAAGAACTTTCATGAACATGGTACTCCTGGCGTGTCTCTGAGGAGGCTTGTGTACCCTGAAGGACGCAGTTGAGCCTCAGCCACTGTTGAGAAGGTCAGAGTGCTCTGCACTTGCAGGGGCAGGTGTGTGGCGCTCTGGGAGACCCATGTATTAGTGCATCTTCCATCCAATGGAAGGAGGCCCTGCTTTCTTTGTAGCAGTTTCACCTGTTGTTCCCACACGCAGCAGGACCAGCTTGCTGATTCACTGGGCTCAGTGTAACTAGTGGTGACTATTCTTGCATGCCCCTCCAGTCGCAGGCTTTAGACTTTCATCTCCCTTTGACTTTATTCAGGGTTTTAATAAAGAAACTTTTTCTCACTTTCATTTCTTTGTCAAATCTGAAATCACATAGTGTGGCTTCTGTATAGTGCTCAGATCCCTGTCATGGCTCTCCTGTCTTTAGAGGGACTTTACCTCTCTTATTAATAAACAGCTGTAATGTACTTAAGTTTTAGGGGACGCTGGGCTATGTGGTTTGTCAGAGAAAACTCTTGAGCATCATGGACAACTGTATGGGATATTTTGTGATTCCCCAGAGGAGGAAGCTGAGGCTGACAAAGTGCCTGCTTGCGTTCATCGAGTGAGGAAATGGCTGCAGCTGAATTTATAGATGCTTATAAAAGCCACATGCCTGCCAGGCATGATGGTGCACACTTTCATCCCAGCAAGTTGGGAGGCTGAGGCAAGAGGATCACCAGTTCAAAGCTAGCCTCAGCCACTCAGGCCCTGAGCAACCTAGCGAGACCCTGTCTTAAAACAAAAAGTAAAAAGGGCTGGGGATGTGGCTCAGTGGTTAAAGGTCCCTGGGTTCAGTTGCTGGTGCCCAAAAATGAAAAAAACCAGACACATTCCTTCCAGGCTCAATGGATCCCTCCTGTCATCATAGTGACTCTGGAGGCTGGGGCAGGAGGATAGCAAGTTCAAAGCCAGCCTCAACTGTGGCAAAATAAAATATAAAATATAAAAATAAAATATTAAAAAAAGGGTTGGGGATGTGGCTCAGTGGTTAAGCATTGCTGGGTTCAATCCCGATACCAAAAACAAAAACACAAACAAAAACAAAAAAAAAAAAAAAAGAAAGAAAGAAAAGAACAACTACACTCCTAAGCCCTTTGCCATACAATTGCTATCCTACTTCCTCTGTCCTTTGCCTTGGGTCCCTCTAAAAATGAGGTTTTCCAGCTTATCAGGAGGATGAGGAAAAATTGGAGACCCTCCAGGGTCTGGGAAGTGATTAAGAGGACAAGAGCAGGATTAGTGAGAAAGCTCAGAGGAATCAGTCATTTAATCTCGAGAAATAAATTCCAGGGGCGGAATTAACGGCATTCTTCTGATGTCTTTATGAGAATCAATTAAAATATTTTCCAGAACAGGAGCCATTCTGCTTGTTTTATTATACGACATCAAAGGAATGATTTCACTATAATTTCATTTAATTCAATAAATGTGGAGTAAGCAGCCCCCATGGCCGGGACTCAGAGTGCGCACAACAGGTAAGGAGCAGAGCAGTCTGACAGAACTTGCAATTTAGTGGTGGGGTGGGGAAGGGGGAAGGAAGGCAGACAGAGTAAATGAAGAAAGAATACAGGACCAGGATCATTCCAGTCAATCACAGATGCTGTGAAGACACCATGACAGGAGGATGGGCCAGCCAGTGACTGTAGATGGGCTTCTCCAGGAAGGGGACATTTGAACTGAGAACCTTCAAGCCTTGTGACATTCTGGGGACCAACTGAGTGGCCCAAGTTGAGGAGACCTTGAGATGGGAATGGGTTTGGCAAATACAAGGACCAGAGAGCAGGAGGGGAGGCTGGGTGGCAATCAGGTAGGAGGTCAAGGAGGAGCCTCATCATGTCATGCATGGCTATGGGGACTGTGGGGCAGGGCAGCTGCTGGTGGGGATATATTGCAAGAGGCCACAGCAAGGGAAGACTGGGAGGGATGCTGTGGCCTCTTGGACTAGGGTGGGGTGGGGAAATGAAAAGAAGCAGACCCATTGGGTCTATCACAAGTCTGTATCACTGACAGGAAATGAAGGTGGACTGGACTTAGGGGTGGGGTGGGGATGACAGAAAGACTCAGGGGTAACCATCAGGGTTTTGGAAAGAAGAACCAGCTCTTTATTGTAATTTTACTAGCAGAAGGAAGATTTAAGAGAATCTTGTCTTTTTTTCTCTTCTCTTTTTCTTTTTCTTTCTTTCTTTCTTTCTTTCTTTTTTTTTTTTTTTGTACTGGAGATTGAACCCAGGGCCTTGTACACAACAGGAAAGTGCTCTACCACTGAGCTTCATCCCCAGCCCATTTTATTTTTTGAGATAGGGTCTTGCTAAGTTGCCAAGGTTGGCCTTGAACTCAGGATCCTCCTGCTTCTGCCTCCCAAGTCACTGGTGTTACAGGTGTAAGCCACCTTGCCTGGCAGGTAACTTGTTCTTAAGCTGATATTCCCAGGCCAACTTATGTGACATTTTGAGTCTCTGAATATTTTTCTCTGCATGTACTTTTTTCTTTTTTGGAAGGGGAAATGTGCCCCCTCTGCTACTACCTCCCAGCCTTGTCAAGGCTGAATTGGAGGGGGGACAAACTCTCCCCACCCTACCACATTTTTTTAACCAAGGATGTGGAGGATCCAACAACACGTTGCTGAAGGTCACACCACACCTGGTTGGCAGAGTCCTAAGTCTCCTGACTCCCTGACCAGGGAGTCCACTAGCCAGTCTGTCCACTAGATGAGCTGCTTCAGGTGCAGGGAGGTAGAGGATCAAACAGGCATTGATCCCGTCTCTCCAATGCCCCAAACAGGGGTTCTTTCTAGTTAGAGGTCAGTTATGTGAAGTGATAGCCTAACCTCTTAGTATCCTCTCTGGCCAGCCTACTAGAAATTTAAGTAGGTCTGTTTCTAAGAAAGGCCTCTAATATTTCAGTGCTTCTGAATTCAAGTAAGATCCAGGTGTGATCAGAACTGCAGTGAGGCAGCAATGAGGTATGTGTGCTGATCTATTTTGGGGAGCCAATCACCAAGGCTTGGGGCCTGTGGGAGGGTGGTGTTATGGTGAATATGAGGTATCCCCCAAAAGTTCTCGTTAATATAGGAATACTCTGAGGTAAAATGATAGAATTTGGGAGCTGAAACCTAAGCAGTTCATCCTAGTTTGAATGAACAGATTGAAAGGTAACTATAGGCAGGTGGGTTGTGACTGGAGGGGATGGGTCACTGGGAGCAGGCTATGGAAGGGGAGTTATTCCTATGACCCCTTCCTCCCTCTCTCTCTCTCTCTCTCTCTCTGATTCCAGACCTCAAGATGAGGTGATCAGCTTTCCTCCACTGGGCCCTTCCACCATAATGTTCTCTCTCATCTTGGACCCAGAGCCATGGAATTGGCCTTCTATGGACTGAGACCTCTGAAACCATGAGCCCCAAATAATGATGTACCTGTTAAAAAGCAGGAGTCAGAATATCAGAGTGACCTGAGTGTGGAATGAGTATGTTTCTTTTTAGTTTTGGCTTTCTACACTTCAGGCACACTTTAATGGATCAGTCTCTGAGGTCAGCTAGAGGAAACATAAGAAGGAAAAGAAGTTCCTAAAAAAAAGTTGGTATTAGGAAGACAACACCATGATTCTTCCAAACATGTGGGTAGATAAAATAAAGACTTCCTCTTAGAATTTTCAAATAAAACCAAAAAAAAACTTATTGTGACCTTTCATGCAGCCTGGTGAGCAAATACATAAAATGATGAGGGTCTTAATATTACAGTGTCCCAATCCAGAAGCTTAGGGCAATAGAGGGTGGGAATTTAGACAGTATTTGCAATATTGTGAAATGGCTACCTGAGACAGACTTTTACGGCATGGCTTATAGTATATATGGCAATAGTATATATTTTGTACTAGGGACTGATTCCAGGGGTGCTCTACCACTAAGCTACATCTCCAGTCCTTTTATTTTAAGACAGATCTTGCTGAGTTGCTAAACTGACCTTGAACTGGTGATCCTTCTTCCTTAGTCTCTCACACTGCTGGGATTACAGGCGTGTGCCACCATGCCCAGTTTATGGCATGACATATTTCAGTTTAGCTGAAACTGAACTGATGAAATTTCTGAGGCAGAGAGATGTCCTCTCAACAAGACTCACTCCACCAGGATTTTCAGATGAACTTTTCTATACTGAAACAGGTAATCTGTCTCAAAGGGTCTGTGCAAAAGGAACATGTCATTTGGGAAATGTTCTCACAGGCGACCACAGATCACATTATCATATTGGTTGAATGATGGAGGAGTTGGTAAAGACCTGAGGGAATGAGCCATGCAACACATAAGCCTTAATGAGCTAGGGAAGGGAAGAGTTATCCTGAGGCTGGGGGATGGCTGGGTTGGAGAAGCATCTATGGTGAGCAGCACTGGGGGGCTCTTGTGGGTATTGGAAGCTGAGTTAATCCTTCATCTAGCCCTCTTGGCCTGACTTTGCAAATGGTTTAGTTTTCTTTGAAAGGACACCTAAGCCTGGGGTTTGGTGAATGGTAGTGGGTTAGGAGGGTCTTGTTCGAATGGCAAATAGAAGTCTGGCACTAGGGGTGGTATCCTCTAGGCATGGACTTTCAAAGGACCTAGAACTCAGTCACCTCCCCAAATAGCCATTTCCTCCAACAAGAACTGATCATTCTCATGGGAGATCTGGAGAGGAGTTCATCTGTCTCCATTTCTCCATTTTTAGCTCAGTTCACCAAGCAGGAGCAGAAGCTGTGATGACTGAACCAGTAAAGTATGTTCTGGAACAAAAATGTTTGCTATCTGAAAGCTGCTTCACCACTCCAAAGAGGTCCTTTCTCTCATTGTCAGAGTTTGTACAGATCGCTGTGGAAGAAGATTTGGGTATAGTGCCTTGCATGCATGTGTGTTTGCCCGAGACACACACACACACGCACACACAAAGGGCAGCTATACTTGAGACCCTGAGAAGGTTAACTATCAGGAAAACTCTAGGGATCACTGATATTGCAGTAGGAAATAATGAAAAGAGAAAAAAATCTGATGATTGTTGAGTGGACTGGGGAATGAGTCATCTGGAGCCCATAGAGGTGAACTGTTTACTTAATCTAGAAAGAAATGGAACTAGCATTTGGATTCAGGCCCATCTGGCTAATAAAACCTACCACATTTGTACCATTCTGTGCTGGATAAAAGCCAGCTTTGGCAAGTTGGTGGGTACAGTGGGGACAAAGCAGGAAGGGGTTCTGCCACCCAGGGAAGGAAGATGATTTCCTTACTCTTTTTATCTTGGTATCAGGGATTGAACCCAGGGGTATTTAACCACTGAGCCACATCCCCAGCCTTTTAAAAATATTTTATTTAGAGACAGGGTCTCGCTGGGTTGCTTAGGGCCTCGCTAAGTTGCTGAGGCCGGCTTTGGACTCATGATCCTCCTACCTCAGTCTCCTGAGTCACTGGGATTATAGGTATGTGCCACTGTGTCCAGCTTCCTTATTCCTTTTTGAAACATTTAGCAAAATCCACATTGCACTCTGTCAGTGGTGAGTGATCTAGGAAGGGTCCTTCTTTCCCACTTTTTCATCTGTCAGATAGATGGCAAAATCAGATCATCTCTCAGGACCCTGCTGGTCCCAACTCAGTGTTTGCCTGACTAGAGTAGAGTCTTTGAGCAGTTCTGACTGAGTGTTAGATATGAGTTTGCCTTTGTATCAGAGATTGGCCAGCTGGCCACAAATCTGTTTCCTCTTCCTAGGCACACAGCAAAATTGTATTTCCCAGCCCCCTTGCATCTGTGCTAGACCATGTGACTGAGTTCTTACCAATGAATGAAAGGACAGATTGATATGTCATTTTGAAGCCAAGGCAGCTGAGAGCAGTTATGCCTCACCCAGCTCACTTTGCCCCATTTCACAACAACCTCGGAAACTATATGATGTGGATAGCAGTGTTCCCAAGGTGGAAGAGGTCTGGATTCCTGAGTTGGTACTGGTGGGATGCTGCCAAGGGAGCTACCCAACCAGAACTTCTCTGCATTCAACTTTGCAAGAATGGAAATGACGACTTACTGTTAAGTCATGATATTTGGCATTGCTTATTATAGCATCTAACATTAATTGCTCTGACTGAAACAGGCATTCAGTGTCAATTTCCCTTTCTGAGGGAAACAGCATGCTTCTCAGCCATATGCTCCAGAGGATATATAAGTAACATAAGCCTGACCAATCAGAGCATTGCATCCCCACCAGTTAAAGCAATTGGCTTAGAAAGGATAAGCCAAGTAGTATTTTGGGGCAAGGTTCTTTTCCACTGGATTTGAAGCTGTGGTCAAGAATCTAAGTGCTGAACATGATGGCACATGCCTATAATTCCAGCAGTTCAGGAGGCTGAGGCAGAAGGATCTTAGCAAAGCTGTAAGCAACTCAGCGAGACCCTGTCTCTAAATAAAATATAAAAAAGGGCTGGGGATGTGGCTCAGTGGTTAAGCACCCCTGGGTTTAATCTCTGGTATAAAAAAAAATATCCAGTGCTGAGGACCACCATATGGAGAGATCAGGCCAGAGACCGTCTATAAAAGAGTAAGATCTGCTGGCACTATGTAAATACCTACGCTCACTTACACTTGCAGGCCAACCTATCCCAGGATATTTCAGTCACCAGAGATGATAAATTTTCTCCCTCTATTAAGTCATTATGGGTTAGGTTTGTTTGTCACTTGTCACCAAAGGAATATTGACTTTTTTTTTGGTACTGGGGATTCATTCTGATCACATGTATGGTTTAGCATCAAATAGATCTGGGGTTGATCTCTGTCATTTTCAATCTATTGACCTTGGGCATTCTGAGCTTCAGTTTTCTCTTCTGTGAAATAGGACTAATAAGAGCATACAAACACTTGACAGATTGGCATGAAGAGAACAAGAGATAATACCTGAAAACACTTGGCACAATAGTTGACATCTAGCAAGTGCTCTGTATGCATTAGCTGCTATTACTAATCTTTTTATTGCCCATTAGAAAGTACCCATTCTTTGAGAATCTCTGACTTCATGAGAGGTTCCAGAAGACATCATGCTCAACTTGACTTCTGCATCTTCTTTTTATTCACCATCCCATTATTTTTTATAAGATATTTTGAATTCTCTGTGGAAGCAAGAACCATAGTAACAAGCTTTCAGCTTCATTTTGCTTCTGAGATGATCATTAATGGAGTTATTTTGCTACTTTTTTTTCCCCTCACAAGACAGCCTTAAGATGTAACTACAAATGTCTTTTCAAAATTCCCTGATTTATTTTTCTGTTCAACTGAACTCTTGCGTCTTTGCTTTCACATGTTTTTGATGAATGGATGATGTTGTCTTTAGATGTTCTCAACCATCCTGGGCATGTTAAAATCCACCCAGTGGCTCTCGTCAAGTGAGGGAGGGGGAGTCCAAGGAAAAAGATATTGCAGAATCTGCTTCCTGTGACACTTGTGCACCTGCTAAGGGACTAGTATTAGGGAAATTTAAGTCAGCCTCTGAGTATAAAGGTTCTTTCTGAAGGAGAAAAGGGAAAAAAAAATCACATTTACTTCAAAGAACTCTGGCTTGATTGAGTGGAGAAAAAGTAGCCTCGTTGCTTTGATCCTTTCACTGAGAAAAACAACATGAAAAGAAGAGCAAAAACAAGGCTTAAAATGCGGGCTTTTGTTGAGAGCATCATTAGGAGTGTTTATCGGCTGCAGCAAACACACATCCCAGCTCCGGAGCGGTGCAGTAAGGTTGGCTGAATGAAAGCTGCTACAAGACAGAAGCTTCCACCAGCTTCTGCCTGGAAGGCTAGGCAGTTGACTCTGGACTATGCACTTTTTCCAAGATAGGGAGCAGGGACTGCAAGTTTCAAACCTCCTTGACCCCTGGTGAGTTCAGGCTTTAGAACTACACTAAGAGTTCTTTTTTAAGGCTGTGTTTACCTTTGGTAAACACTGTCTGATTCTTTTCTCCCCTTGAAGAGAAAAGCTCTTGAAGAAGCTGATGAAAAGGCTTTTTGCACATCAGCTCTTCAAAACAACATTGTGATGAGTTAAGTGCAAACAAATCAGGATCTGATGAATACATTTTCCCCCCTTTAAAATACAGAATTGAATGGATTTGAGGTGGAGGGAAAAGTGCTTTGCAAGAGTGCTCTTCAAATCCAGAATACAGGGGTGGGGGGCAGGCAATACACTCAGGGCATGGGTAAAATTTACCTTCCTATGCTTCTCTATCAGTATTTTTCAACTGGCATGCATAGCCTAAGTCCTTCAAAAGTGATCTGTGGAGTTTTGATGAATGCATAAAGCAATTTCTTGTGCAAGTGGGAAATTCCCAATACAGAGACAATGAGCTAACAAAATATAAAGTTGAGTGCCCAGTGACCGCTTGGGAGGTAAAAGGCACCGGATGGTATACAGGCAGCAAAGAAAGATGGTGTGATTCCAGGAATGCATGAGAGCTCTGCTTTATAAGCATCTAAAGGTACAGGGGCAGGGCAGGGGCAGTTCTGCACAGACAGCTCTGCTGTGAATTCCAGGAAGCCTGAAGCTGGGGTTTCCTCTAGCACTGGGTTGCCCAGCCTGGGGCTCATGCACAAGCACATCATTGAGGTTCTGTGAATGAATGATAAATGAACTAGTTACACAATGTAAAGGGTGACCAAGGAGACCACTGAGTTCTGTGGATGAAATCTACTTCCAAATTAGGCCAGAAAGCCAAAAGCCTAAGAATGCTTTTTTTTTTTTTTGTTACCACGAATTGAACCTAGGGCCACTGAATCACTGAGCCACATTCCCTGCCCTTTTTATATTTTATTTAAAGACAGGGTCTTGCTGAGTTACTTATGTCCTTGTAAGTTATGAGGCTGCCTTTCAGCTTGAGATCCTCCTGCCTCAGCCTCCCAAGCTGCCAGGAGTACAGGTGTGTGCACCATATGGGGCAAGAAGGCTTGTTCTGAGCAGGAGCAATCTGTCTTTCCTACTGTCTGTTCTCATGTGCTATTTCTTGCTCTGTCTCCCTCCTGGCCTGGAAGTTCAGTGAGGACAGAGTGCTTGTCTTACTCATTTGGTTCCCCCAACTCCCACAGCCCTGGGGGTCTGGTGCATGATATGTGACCCTAAATGATTCTGAACCCGTGAGAGAATCCAGACCATCAGCATCTTCATCACCTCCCTTGTCGTCCTCTTCATTGGCCTCATCAGCATCCTCTTCTTCTCCTTCATGGATTTCATTTCCCAACTGTTGTGCTGGTGCCTAAGCACTCCCGTGGGCCTCCTGGAGGATGCCCACTGCGCTCTCTGTCCACCCAGCTAGGAGTCGCAGTGGGGTCTGCACCTGCCACTGATGCTGCTGGTTCTCTGGGCATCTCTTTAGATGCCTCGAAAAAACATAAGCGAGCGTTGATTACAGGAAAAGCAAAATTGGTCCAATTACTTAGCAAAAAAATCAATATTTCCAACAACAGAGAAAGGAACTGAAAGTGCAGTTACCTGGCTTTTGGTTATGTGACATCCTCTGCTGTGACCATGTTTTGGTGAATGTTTTGGCACAGGGTGCTCCAATTCTTAAATGTCGCATCAATCCCTTATTTCTGTTGACAAAGTAACAATGACCTCTGTGCATAAAGAAGGGGGACCAGCCTCCCCTCCCACTGTCGTCAGGGCAAAGACATATTTTCCTGCAGTAGGTCCTTCCTTCCATTGGAGCCACAAATGCCTTCGTTTCATCACTTTGGGGTTTGCTCTTGGTTTTCAGAGCATCCTTTTTTTCACTGGCTTCCTCTTTTGGAAGCATGAGGTGGACATTCATGGAGTCTGGAAGTTGGCTTCTTTGTTTTCAGGTAACTTTTCTGGATAAATTTTGGTGAATAAATTCATACAACTCAACAACTTATCCATTTAAAGAAACCTGGTCCAAAATGAAGAAGGTTTGGGGCCTTTTAAAAGATGATTCCAGGACCACACCAGAACTGTGGACTTCTTTTGTGGGGGTTGGGGGAAGGATGGTAGGGATGGAAACCAGGAGTGCTTAACCACTGAGCCACATCCGCAGCTCTTTTTATTTTTTATTTTGAAACAGGGTCTTGCTTAGTTGTTGAGGGCCTCACTAAGTGGCTGAGGCTGGCCTCAAACTTGCAATCCTCCAGGTTCAGCCTCTCCAGTCGCTGGGATTATAGGTGTGCACCACCATGCCCAGCCAAACCGCAAACTTTTTACTCTTTGTATTATAACTTAAACACAGATTGCAGAAAAGTGGATATAAACTTCTTATGTGAATAGTTCTTATAAAACTATAAAACAAAAAACTAATTTAGTGGTTAAATTAAAACCAAACAATGAAACCAATAAAATTCAAATGAACAACATTAATGTGAAAGATGATATGGTTTTTCTGGAACTAAATCACTGCTCAAAACAAGGTGCTGACTGTCTTGGCTTTTTTGTGAGCTCAAGCTCAGTGCATGCTTGAGTGTTAGGTCCAGCTTTGGGTTTTACTCACTAGACTCTGACAAAGGGGCACCACTTGGTGCTCACATAAAGCAAACTTGGGCTTTGGCATTGGCTTGTATAGGCTGGCCATCTAGGTAATGCGGAACAGACTTATGTTAATGTTTTTCTAATCAATATGAACACCCCAAATTAAAAACTCTCCTTAGAGCTCAAAGATTTATTTAAGTAACACAGTACATACAGAAGATTTAGAGTTAAGCCTTTAAACTCAAGTTTATAATGAAAAGGTCTTGATTAGTAATGCAATGAACTTTATACATCTTCAAAAGAATTTCTGGACTTTTTCTAAAAGAGTTCCTTGAGCTCACTTACAGTTTGCTAAAGGAGAAGGAGAGTTTCAGCAGGAGCTTTCAAAGGAATTTGAGGTCTCCTTTTCTTTTAGTTTTCTTCTATGCAATCAGTATAGGTTTGGTTAGGTGCTATAACAAACAACCCCTGAAGTGCAGTGGCTTCCCCTAACAAAAGGGCCTTTCTCCCATGGTGGATGGAGAATTTCCCTGCTTGATGTGATCACCTAAGGATTTAGACTGATGGAGACTTGATTTTGACATGTGTTTCCTCCATCTTTCTTGCAGTGGAAGAGGGTATTGGGACTCATGTCTTGGCTCTCTAAACTTCAACATGTCATACCCAAACTATTGACCACAGAAAGTTATATGTCTGACCTAATTTCAAAGGAGTTGGGAAGTGCAGTCCTACTATGTGCTCACTACAGGGAGAATCATAATGTTTGTAGACAGTACTAATGCCTATCAGCCCATTTTTTGTTATTGCTCACTCATCATGAAGGCAGGATTGACAGGGATGTCCATCAATTGCCTTGATGTTTCGCTTAGCATGTCTTTCTGTGTTATCTCTCTAAAAATCCCCTTGCCCTCTTAGTAAATACGTAATGCAAAATACAAAGGTCAGTCTAAACAGGGCATGGTGGTACATGCCTGTAATTCTTGGGAGGCTGAGGCAGGAGGATCACAAGTTTGAGGCTAGCCTCAGCAACTTACCAAGTTCCTGTTTCAAAATAAAAACCAGACTGGACTGGGGATGTAGTTCACTGGTAGAGTACTGACTGTGCAACCCCCAGTCCAAAAAAAAAAAAAAGAAAAGAAAGAAAGAAAAAGAAAAGCAAGCCAGTCTATTACTATTGCTGTATGGGGAAAATAAGTTCATAATTGAACAAAAAAAATCCAAGTTTTATGTTTAAAGGAAATTATTTCATCTTTCTTCTTGGCATATAACTTCTCTGAAATGGCTCTAATGGTAGGAAAGTTAACTTTGGAATTTGGATCTGGTGGTCCATATTAGTTAGCAAACAGGGCTATGAAAACTTTCAGGGGTTCATAAATCTTTGGGGGTACTTGGTGATGATCAGTTTGTTTGTTTTTGTCTTTTTGGTTTTTTGGTGAATGTAGTTACTGAGGGAAAAACTATGAGCATCTTTGTATTTTCACTTTTGTATTTCATTTTTAAATGGCAGTGGGATCAAGCATAATTATGCATGTAGTTTGTATTTAAATAAGGCATGTGAGTAGAAGTATCGCTTAATTTGCCTCTCAGAAATCAGCTCTCAATCGCAATGTCGTAATGTGCCATTAAAAGTACCTCATGCTATGATAATTAAATATTATGTTTTCCAAAGATGCTAAATGATATCTCCTGAGGGTTTCAAAATTTGCAAATGTCTCTATTTTATATAATGGAAATTTAAAATGAGCAAGAATAACTATTTTATAAATTGAGGATTTAAAATACAAATTGAACAAGCTCATGCTCTCCAGATATTTTATTCTATTATATGACCAGTGATAAATCATTAACTATCTGGCTATGGTGCATCAAGATGAGAAATATTTCTCTTTTGCCCATAGACTGTCTTAGATATGCTACTTTTTTGTCTTCTTGAGGTCATTATATTTTTACAAAGTAAAGTAACTTCTTTTGTGATAGGGAGTATAAATTGAAACCAAAACAGTTATTGCCTTTGATGTCTAATTATAGACGTGAAGCATATTCGCTGCAAGGAAATCAGGTAGTAAAGAACATAAAGAACAAAACCGAACCAAGCAAAGCAAAATTTCAAAACCTAGTAAGAATCTCAACTCCCTAAGAGCTATCACCGAACACAACAATTTCTTATCAGTGTTTAAGTGTGTATGTGTGTGTGTGTGCACAACACAGTTGTGATCATGTCTACAAACATTTGTTTTCTACACTTTTTATTTCACATTACAATGTTTTGGGTAGTGATGGTGAGACTGTTTTGTAATCTTTTTCACAGAATTAGGTAACCTTCCCCTGAATTCCAGAACATGGTTCTGCTTGGGATAGAGGCAAGAGCAATCCTAATTCACAAAGATGAATCTGGTGGGATGCTTTTGGAAGCAGGATCAGAAAACCCCACTCAAATTGGCTTGAACAGTAAGGTAATCTATTATCTCACATTATAAGAAGTCCAGAGGCAATTCAGTCTTCGATATTGCTTGATCTAGCAGCAGAATAATATCTTCAAGGACCAAGGTTGTTCCCATTTCTCCTTGCTGACCACCAGTTGGCTTCATCCCATGGCTGATGGCAGCATCTAGAGCAATGAGCTTCCTTATATATGCCCAGAGGGAGAAAGAAATACCTCTCCCCCATGTAAAATCCAAGTCTCCCATTGCTTGGGAGCCCAGTTGGTCCAATTTAGGCTTCATTTCCACCCTGGTACCATTAGCAGTTGTCTCCTGCTGTGCTTAAACCTGAGATCTGGAGGGATTGACTTCCACCTGTAGGAACCCATCCCTGGAGCTGAGGATGACATCTCTTCTGTATCACATAGTTGTATGAGAAAGGGTTGAATGCCTCCATGAAATGTGGGGATGGATGCTGCATGGGCATCCAATATCATCCAATAAAAGGGCCCCATATAATGTCACCCTTACCCACACTATCCACATCTCCAGTCTCACTTTGCACTTTGCAGGGTCCTCCACCTCCTTCTTGATTTTAGTTTCCATAGGTCATATTCTAAACCTCAGGACCTTTGCATATGCTCTTTCCTCTTCCTCCTCTTTCTTTTCTTAGTTAACTCCTACTTATCAATTGCAGCTCAGCTCCCACTTCCCCTGACCCAGTCAAATCCTTTATTCCTCTCCTTTCTAGCATGCTAAGGTTTAGTCTTTATCTAATAAGGTCTTTTGTTTTTCCAGTGCTGGGACTTGTGCTTGAGAGGCAAGCACTCTCCCAACTAAGTTATATCCCCAGACCCTAATGAGGTCTTTCTTGATTCATGTTTTTTTAAATTTTTTTATTATTATTATTTTTTTTGCTTTCCTCATAAACTCCCTTAGGACAGAGATTACCTCACTATTTTATTTCCTGGGCCCAATATTGTGCCTGAAATATGTAAGGTGCTCAGCTACTTTGTAAATAAAAAGAGAGTGACAAACTGATTTTAAACAGAAGTTAATTGCCAGTCTATAAAGATAAAATTCAGCCTTCAAAATAGAAAGTAAGCATTTACTCTTGTTTATTTCAAGTATTAAAGAGTGAGAGCTATCTTTTCTCCAATGTGTGTTTATGGCACCTTTGTCCAGTATGAGATAACTGTATTTGTGTGAGTTTGTCTCTATGTCTTCTGTTCTGTTCCGCTGGTCTTCATGTCTGTTTTGGTGCCAATACCTGCTGATTTTGTTACTACGGCTCTGTAGTATAATTTAAGGTCTGGTATTGTAATGCCTCCTGCTTTACTTTTCTCACGAAGGATTGCTTTGGCTATTCTGAGCCTCTCATTTTTCCAAATGAATTCCATGATGCCTTTTCTGTTTCTATGAAGAATGTCTTTGGAATTTTAATAGGAATTGCATTTAAATCTGTATAACACTTTTGGTAGTCTGGCCATTTTGACAATGCCTATCCAAGAGCATGGGAGGTCTTTCCATCTTCTAAGGTCTTCTTCAATTTCTTTCTTTAGTCTTCTATAGTTTTCATTATAGAGGTCTTTCACCTCTTTTGTTAGATTGATTCCCAGGTATTCAGGATCCTAATTAGAATAAGATGTACTTCATGGTTGTATAAATAAGTGAAATTATACTCTACTGTCAAGAATAACTAAAAAGAACAAAAAGGAAAAAAAAAGTAAAAACTAAAAATCTATAGTGAAACTCAATTCTAGAGACTTACATGCTGAGATTTATATTAGAGAGTTTAAATTGATGTTGCTTGGAAGATATTTAAATAAAGGACAATCTTGTTCTGTTAAAAAAAAAAAAAAAGAACGATAGCAATGGTATTTTACTATTGATACCACTGCGGGGCAGGGCGCTCAGAATGCAGAGGCTGGGGAGGGTGCAATGGTAGGTTGTGATACCCTGTGGTTAAGGGATGACTTACCACACTATTGTGGTAGTTCTCATGGGAGTGTTTTTAGGAATGAATAAACTGGGCACCTCCTTTCCTTTTCTTATTTTGTCATCTGATGAAGGTGGGTGTCTTTTTTTTTTCCCCTCCGATAGGAAAAGAGAAAACTATGGCTACAGCTTATGATGATAAATGAAAATATAATCAAGGTGTGGAGTTTCTCATGGGTAATATTTTTCTGGGTCTTTTTATAAAAAAAGAAATGCAGATGTCCTTTTAAGAAATTCGAGAGTTCATGCATTTTTAAACCTGCAATGTATTGAAGATGTGGTGAGGAACATTGTTTATTGTCATGACTATTAAAATACTAATAACTTACTAGGTTGCAGAGAACAGATATCAAACTTCAATCAATAAGAATACTAATATGAATGATCATGGTGGTGATGGGGAGTTAGAGAGGAAATCTATTTTTCTTCTGAAAAACCATTGGCCAATTTTTGCCTCTATCCTTAAACCTAAGGCTATTCTTAAATGGGAACACACCTTGTTTTTTATTATGTTAAAGCCTACCTACTATCTCATGGTCTGGTGTTAATATACACAAATTTTGTTTATATTATTATTTCACTGTCTGGGCATATATCTAACCTTAAACAATTAAGCCAGTTTATTTCCCTCTACCTGTCACTATTATGATTGATGCTTCATTGACCATCTCACACATGTTAGCACAAACCCACATTCCAAGCTAGGTCCAACAGACAGATTCCCAGAAATAAAATTACTGGGATCTCCACCATTATTGTCCAGCTCCTTTGGAAGCTGACTTAGGCCTTCTGTGAAATCAATATTCTTATTCTAAAAGTGCATTGGTTGCCTGTGGTTCTGAAATTGGAGAAGACTACATTGGGGAGATGAGTGTCCAGCTGGGGCCTTGCACAGATGCTTCAGTCATGCTCAAGAAGAGGAACCCAGAGATGGAACCAGGGTGGAGGCTGGGGATGGAGTCAGATCATATCCCAACGTGCAGATCTTCAGAGAAATGACTGCGTTCCTTAAGTCAGGAACTTACCCTGAGGGAAACCCAGGTGAAGTCCGTGTCAGCAGCTCACCTTTAAATATTGGATTTGGAATGTGATCAATCAACAAGCCACAAGGGAGGGAGTCTAAATAAAACATGTCTCTTGCAAAGAGGGCAAAGCTGCAATTTGCCAAGTGCACTGTAATTGCTTCTGGTTAATTATCTCAGTGGTGAGCTGGGAGCAGCAAAGGCACACGTTTACATCCACATTGTGGATAAAAATAATGCTACTCCTTGGATAATCCCAATTTGGTTGGAGAGATATTGTCGTGGACAATGTATATCTGGTTCCCCTGGATGGTAAGAGATAGATGATAACTTCAGATAGCTCTACTTCTAGGGGCTGTCCATTTTTATCATCACTGTAATTATTTACAACAATTATAACAATATAGTTATTAATAATGACTACTAATAATTGCAATAATACTTGCAGAACGTGGTTGTGGGGCTAAGCACCTGCTGTCAACTCACTGGGTGCTCACCACAACTGTAAGAGGGAGTATTATTTTCCTAATTTTCAGAATTGGAAATTGAAGCTTAGAGAGATTGTTAAGGTTTGGATGTGAGATGTCCCCCAAAAGCTCACGTGTGAGACAATGGGAAAGGTTTCAGAGGAGAAATGATTGGGTTATGTGAGCCTTAACCCAATCAGTGAATTAATCCTTGATGGGATTGAGTGGTGATTGGAGGTAGGTGGGGTGTGGCTGGAGGAGGAGGGCATTGGGGGCGTGGCTTTGGGGTGTATATTTTGTATCTGGAGAGTGGAGTCGCTCTCTGTTTCCTGATCACCATGTGAGCTGCTTCCCTCTGCCATACTCTCTGCCATGATGCTCAGCCTCACCTCCAGCCCAAGGAATGGAGGCGGCCTTCTATGGACAGAGATCTCTGAAACCGTGAGCCTTCTAATAAACTTTCCTCCTAAAATTGTTCTGGTCAGATCTTTTAGTCACAGCCACGAAAAAGCTGACTAAAACAGAGATAAAGTGACTTGGTCAAGGTCACACAGATAACGTTGAATCCCAGTTATCCAGAGAATTTTCTCACCCACTGTTGTAGATGTGGCAGATGCTCCCCCTGGATCTCCTGGGACCCCTTTTGCCTTGCAACACACCCATCTGCCAACTGCCAGATGCATTTCTATTAGTAGGTTACACCTGAAGCCTTCCAGGATTTTTGCACTTCAGAGATTAGAGACACTTTACCTGGAGGAACCTAACAGTGACTACCTGCAGCAGCGTGTAGCTGATATTTGGATGGTGCAAAGTATAAAGACCCAGTTCCCTTGTTTTAAGATGACTCCAGTTCTGCTACAGCTCCCTACAAGATTAGCCTCTGGTTAGATTTCACCTGAACTATGTCCTTGCTTGCTTTCTTTTTCCCTATCCTACTTCCCTTTCTCCCACAGGGGTTTCCCCTGAGATCACTCCCTGAACAATGACTTTCACACCAATCCCTGCTCAGTCTCTGCTTCCAGGGAGCCAGATCAAAGGCAACCACTATGTTAAGTTGTTTCTCAGTATGTTTACTGATCTCCTGAAGGGACCCTTCTCACTGAAGCAGTGTCACCTTGCCATGTCTGTATGAGCTTAGCTAAAGCTCTTATGTCTTGGAGTTTCATGTCCCTTCTCTGCAAGATGAGAGGGCTAGATGGGATGGTTTTCAGAGCCTCCTTCTCATCCTCAAAGTCGCTTTAGAAAGTTTCCACTTTCTAAAATCCATTTGTTTGTAGATAGCTTTATGCCTTCCAAAAGAGGGACTTTGGTTTGGTAGACTCCCAGAGAGTGGGAACTTATTGTCCCCACCTCTAATCCTACCACAGGTACTCCTGAAGAGACTAGAATCCACTAGGGGCTAGCATGTAGGACCTGTAAGATGGAGTATTCAGTTTAATATAAAATGTCTTTAGGAGAAACTGGTCTTCCTAAGGTTAGACAACAAGGACAGCATCCTCTAGGGCAGGGAAGTTATGGTTTCAGTGGGGGTAGGGGCCACATCTAGAGTGGGTCATGTGGCCGGGTGAAGAGATAGGATACATCTTCAGACTTATCAAGATGGCAGCCACCAGTGACTTCAACGAGAGTGCAATTCCCTCTGACCTGGAGTGAATTAAATAGAGAATAATAGGAGGTATGGAGTGGAAATAGATGATATAAATGAAAGGAAGGACAGGTCATCCATGTAATAGGAGGAAAGTTGTGTGCATGGTCCGGTTAACAAGATTGGTGTTCTAAGTATGGATATGAGAGGATCCTCTCTTCTAAACACAGTTATCAGCTGAGATAGAGAAAGGTAGAAGACTGGGATATTTGGGAAGGAAAGGAGAAACTATGAAAATAGTCTCATGTGATGGGAAACAAACTCACTGGGAATATTGTTGGGGAGGGTAAGTTATAGTGTCATAGAGTTTAAGTGATTCCTGATGGTCTGGTACATTTCCCTACAATCATGTTCAGCTGCTTAGGTGCAGGGTGGGGGATGAGGTGGATCGAAGTAGGACTAGGGTTTTAAAAGAATATTTTTTTGTAATTGTAGATAGACAGAATGCCTTTATATTTATTTATGTTTACATGGCGCTGAAGATCAAACCCAGTGCCTCACACATGCTAGGCAAGCATTCTACCACTGAGCTACAACCCTAGCCCCAGGACTGGGGTTTTGATAAAGTGATTAGCTAAAAGAGATAGAGAGGTAGGAAGTTATGATAGTGTGAAGGAGTTAGTGATGGGCTATGAAGGGACATGAAGAGAGAGAGGACATGATGAAAACTAGACATGCAATAAGGTCAATGGACTGGAATTTCCAGTGGGCTGAAGAATGTGAGTGTCCTTGTGCAAGTGAGCTGGAACAGGAAGTGATTTCCAGAAAGGAGGATGCACAAAGTAGAGATACTGAGGCGGTACCAATATTGGAAATGACAAGCTCGAGGGCACACTGAGTAGATGGTGACTGAGATGGAGTGGAGGAAGACATCAGCAGAAGTAAAGAGGTCACCCTTGGCCTTGCATGCTAGGATGTTAGGTGATCATCTGTGTAGGTCACCAAGTGTGACCAGCTGCAGAGGCAGAGAGGAAAATGGTGAACCAGGTGCTTGAATCTCTAATAAAGAGTTATAACAGGCAGGTGTGGTGGTGCACACCTGCAATCCAATGACATGGGAGTCTGAAGTAAGAGGATTGCAATTTAGAGGCCAGCCTCATCAACTCAGTGAGACCCTGTCTCAAAAATGAGAAAAAAAAAAGGGCTGGGGGTGTAGCTCAGTGGTAGCATGCCTGGGTTCAATTCCCAATACTGCTTAATAAATAAATAAGTCTTAACAGTCTAAATAAGACACAAGAAAGGAAAAGGATGGAGTGAACTTCACAGGGACTGGGATGTTTGAGAGAGAACGGAGAAGAGGTTTGGACAAGGCAGGAATAGTAAGAAGGATACCTACCCCACTTTTAGACATAAAGCAGTCCCTACCAGAGAGAACTGTGGAAAAGCCATCTTACTAGGGACTGGGCTTCATAAGCAGGCAGTGCCCCAGGACTGGAATTTCCAGTGGGCTGAAGAATGTGAGTGTCCTTGTAACCCAGACCAGGCTGTGTTGCCATCAGGGAAAAACTCAGCTGTGCCAGGGAGCCATGTCAGAGCTGTGCCAGTAGAGAGATGGAATTTACCAGATTCCCTTGCAACTTGACTTCCAGATGAGCTTCAACTCCAGCCAGACAGCAGCTCAGGTGGGACTTAAGGGGTGGGAATGTGGTAGAGGTCATGTTCCCTCAGCTTCTGCTGGCAGTGACCTTGGCAGAGCTGTGTGTGGGGAACAGGCTTACACTGCTGGCTCTGTGGGTATCTGGAGGCAGCATATCCACAGGGGACCCATTTTGGAGCTGCTGATGGCAGCAGGCAGTGAGCATGCCCAGCTGGCAGCTGTCCTGGAGACTTCCTGATCATGGGGGCTCCCTGCCTTTAGTGGCTCTCTGATCATGGTAGTGGTTGCATGGGTCTGGAGCTGATAGTTGTAATGGAAATTTCTAGATCAGGCAGTACATCCTTCATCCTCTTCACAGAAGAGGCACCAGTCTTTTGGGTGGTCCAATTCTGCCATTCTAGAAAACTTAAGCTAGAGTTGTTTCTTCAAGCCTCTAAAGATTCTGTAAGCCATCTATTACTTTGAACTAAACCCCTTCGGCTTAAACTTGCAAGAGCATGCTCTGAACTCATGAGCCTATGGTTGGATAATGGAGATGAAGATGCCCTAGGGACAGACATAAGGCAGTCCTCGCCACTATCCCGCCTTGCTGGGAATGAGAATGTACCAAGAACAGCTTTTCTTTTTTATTTTTTGTACCAGGAATTGAACTCAGGGTGCTTAACCACTGAACCACATTCCCAGCCCTTTTTGTATTTTATTTAGAGACAGGGTCTTGCTGCTGAGTTGCTTAGGGCTTTGTTAAGTTGCTGAGGCTGGCTTTGAACTCTTGATCCTCCTGCCTCAGCCTCCTGAGCTGGTGGGATTGCAAGTGTGATGAACAGCTCTTCTTAAGCGCCGACTGTGTGCCAAGCATTCTCTCTAGCCCTGAGGCTGCCCTGCAGAGATTATTGTTCTCACTGTGTAGAGGAGGAAATTAAAACAGAGAAGTGGGTTCTCTTTTAAGGTCAATGTCACACAGCTGGGAAGCATCAGAACCTGATTCTGAACCAGGTCTGTCAAATTGCCAGTATGCCACGCTGCCTCATTGGGTAAGGACTGCTCTATCTAGGACACAAGGATCTGAAAAAAGTTCCTAAGTACTGAAAATGGTTTTTGTGCTAAGAAATAACTCTGGGGGCATTTCCCCTCTCTGAAAAACTTCAGTAAAATTGGAGTGACTTGATCATATGAAAGGTGAGACATGCTTCTGTTCTGGCTAACATACCAAATCACAAAGATTCCTAAATGGTAAGGATTTAAAGGGGAGATGAGAAGGGCTGTTGGAATCCTGAGCTCCCAAGGATACACATAGAAAGAGAAGGTCATTTCAGCAAGAGGAAGAAGGGACTGGGAGCTGCCCTCAAAGGTGGCTTGGGTAGCTGGGCTTGGTGGTACATGCCTGTAATCCCAGAAGCTTGGGAGGCTGAGACAGGAGTATCTCAAGTTCAAAGCCAACCTCAGCAAAAGTGAGGCGCTAAGCAACTCACTGAGACCCTGTCTCTAAATAAAATACAAAATAGGACTGCGGATATGGCTCAGTGGTTGAGTGCCCCTGAGTTCAATCCCTAGTACCACTCCTGCCCCCCAAAAAAGGTGACTTGGATATACGGAGGGAGATGAGACCACTGCTCAGATCATGATTTAAGTCCAAGATAGAAAAAGAGGGAAAAGAAACCTGGGCTCAGCAAGGAAGTGATGTCTGGAATTGCAGAGGAACCCTGAGCAGGAGGTGTGGTCTCAGAGCAGAGACCAGGAAGTCCTGGCCCATGTCTGGACCTGCTGTGGCATTAAAGGAGGAGAAAAGAGAAGCCAGCCCAGGACAGTTCATGGTAAAGCAAAGCGAAATACTGAAGCTGAGGACAGAGGCCCCAAGAAGGAAAGTATTCAAGATGAGCTTTAATTGGATCCTCTCCGCTGCTTTCTGTCAGTCAAAATGTGACTCTGAGCCATCTGGTTCAGTATAGCAGCCTTTTGCTCCCCAGCTATCCTCAGGTCTGACTGTCATTAACCTAATCCTCACACAGCCTCCAGCGGCCCTGAGTCGTCCTTGAAGGCAGTGCTTCCATGTTTTCCCCTCTTAAAATTTTTAGTCAAATTGGAGCGCTGGCTTTTCAGTTTCATTAGTTGCTAGTAGTGTAGGAACTTGGATGGAGGATAGATTTGGCTGCACCAGTTGTGCAACCTTGGGAGAGTTTCCCAACCTCTGTAAACCTCATTTTTCTTAGTAGTAGAATGGGAATGATGGTAGTACCTACTATATTACTTAAATGAGGTAATATGTGAGGAAGGCCCAGGAAAACTCTGGATAAATATTAACTCTTCTTATCATAATTTAGCACCCCCTGCTTTCCCTCTGTACTCTCAGGTGGTAAAATTGAAAATGTTAACACATAGTAGATTCTAGTTGGCTCTATCTTACATAATATATAAATATATGATATATTTCTAATTGGCCCTACCACTGACTAGCTGTGTGATTTGGGAAAGTCCCTCTCTGGGCCTGAGTTTTCGCATCTCTGCAATGGTTAGATGAATTCTGTCCTTGACAGTGTTGTATAATTTATATTCTGGCAGATATTCCTTGAAGGTCAGAGGTAACCGTTTCCTCCCTTCCTACAGGTTGAAGCAGTCCTTGGGGTGGGATCTAGTCCAGTTCCAACAGGGCCTCTTTGTGGCAGGCATAGGATCAGAAGCTGAGGATGGGCAAGCTTGGGTGGGGGTCATGCCAAGCTCTTCTCTTTGAGGGGATCACATCTAGTGGGAAAAATAGGAGGAGATAAAAGGCTAATTATAACCCACTGTGTTGCATCCAATAATAGATTGTGCACAAGATAGAGACGGGATGGGTGCAGAAGATGAACTGATTGGCTTACTGCAGGGCTAAGAGACTTCACAGAGAAAATGAGGAGGGGCCCTTCCATTGATAAAATTAATATATGCAGAGGAAATATATAAATTGCAAGAAGAAACATGGGAAAAAAAATCCTTCGGTGATGCACGTATGTTCTTCCTGCCCCGTCTGGTATGTGTGAGTACTTATTCAAAGCTGAGATCCTGGTTTGCATATTGTGCTGCCACTTGCTTTTGATTTTAGCACAACCCCTGAAAGTGAATAGGAGTTTGTTGAGAGGCAAGCAGGGAAGGGAGAAGGGGCAGGGTGGCATTCCCAGCAGCAGGGACAGCATAAGAGGCAGCAGCTTCTTGCTTGAAAGATGGTGCATTTCACTCCCACCCACAGCAGAGTAGTGACTGGGAACAACACACTTCTTTGCATGTGCCAGGAGCTTCAGGTTGTAGTATATCCAGCAGCTCCAAGGACTCAGCAATGAAGATCTTAGTTCGGAAACCACATAAATCACAATCCTTTAGGAGGGCCTCATAGCTCTTCCCAAGTGAAATAAGAAGGAGTCTCAGAATAACAGAGATCTGTGATGCTCCCAGAGTCTGCCATGCTCATCGAACATCCAGAGGAAAGGCTGTCTGGGCTTAGGGTCGTTGGTTCTCAGTCTCTGCAATTCTGGGTCTAACCTAGGGGTCCTGGCTGATGCAGGCTGGTCCCAAGGGAGGCCATCTGATGCCTTGGATCACAAGTATCCAACAAGAGTGCTCCAAAACATTAGATATTCAGAGTGGGGCTACAATTGGTTGCTTTCCACAATCATGCCAAGCTGACCATCCCAATTTTCCACCAGGCCTGTGTAGGAGCATCACTTCCTAGTGCTTCATTATGCTGAATCTCATCACTGTGATCATCAATGTCTGACTCTCCCTTGAAATCTGAATGACTCATATATGATTTCCTTTCCTGATCAGTTAGTGGTGTGCTAGATCACACTGGCTCCAAGAACTGTATTTTGGGGAATTCCGTGAGATGGCTGTTCAGCACAGCCATTACCAAACATTAAATTACATCTACATTAGCAATAAAATGAATTACAGTAACAACAATACACAGACCTGGGCACGATGGCACACATCTGTAATCCCAGCAGCTCAGGAGGCTGAGGCAAGAGGATTGTGAGTTCAAAGCCAGCCTCAGCAACTCAGCAAGATCCTGTCTCTAAAGAAAATACAAAAAAGGGCTGGGGATGTGACTCAGTTTTTAAGCATCTCTTCCTCTGGGTTCAGTCCCTGGTACCAAGAAAAAAAAAGGATAAAAATGTACAGAAAGCACATAGATACACATCTCATCCTAGTTATTTTAGATATTTTATTCTTATCAATGATTGCAAGGTTATTTATATCTATTTTAGCTATAGAATGATGGGCTATAATAGTCTCTTCCCACCTCCACCTTTAGTGACTTCTCCTTGGTAGCTTGAAATCAGACATGGAAGGAGAGTTTACCCCTCAGAGTAAGAGAGTCAGCAAATGTAACAAATCAGAGCTTTTCCCCCTGAGAATGGTTGTTACCCATTTAATAGCAAGCCACTGCCCTCAGGCACTGGGGGAAACCAGGCTTCCTGAAGGTGCGTTGCTAGAGAACAGTACACCATGCTACAATCTACCAACGAGGCAGTCTGGTTGCAGGTTGGAAGCTGTTCTGTATTTATCACTCATCTATTAATACAGTTTCCTCCCAGCAAAGGCTTCTGAGCCTGAACCTCAGAGGCAGATCCTCTTCTTCACCACCCACAGGACTATTATCCTTCTGTGTTCCTGTTTGATTTTTAAATTTTTTTATTTTTATTGTTGAGACAGGGTCTTGCTCTGTTGTCCTCCTGGGCTCAAGCGATCCTCCTGCCTCAGCCTCCCCAGTAGCTGAGACTGCAGGAGTCCACCATCGCACCCTGCTTCTGTTTGACCTCTTACAATTCAATTAGTATAGAGCAGTCAGGATTACTCCTTCTCTCTGCAGTCTTTCCTCCCTTGCCTGAGGTTCTGTGTAGGCAGAGAGCAGAAAAGTCTTTAGGGCCTGGGCCGCATGCTGCTTTGTGCAGGTGGCGTGGGGGACCAAACTGAGCTTTGTGAAAAAGCAATTCCACACTCCCTCTCACTGCTACTGAGAAGGCAGCGCTGAGATCCCTTCTCTGCCCTACCAACTGTGAACCAGCAGGATGCGGGCAATCACCTGCTGGTCCCCACTACCCAGATGGATAGGATGGAATTACATGCACTGTCATGGAGAATATTAATTAACTGGCTTATTACAATCTCCCATATCCACATCTGTGCTGCTGGGGTGGGTGGAGATAGCTGAGTACCCAGCGGCCTGAAAACAAGACCCCAGAGGTAACTGTAGACCATTCTTTTCTCCTGAGCAATGAACAAGGGAAGCCTCAAACTGCTGCTGTGTGTCCAGTCACCCCTGAGCTGGGACAGGACACTGAGGAAGGGCACAGACATGGTCTATAGTAAAGAACTTGGAAGGGTCAATAACGCTGGCAGAGTATTACACAGGGATCTTTCTGGTGCAAGGGGAAGCAATTTGCTTTTATTTCTGAAATAAACCCACAGAAGCCAAGTGACTCTTGAGCTTTGAGACAAAAAAAAAAAAAAAAGAGAGTAACTTTTGCAAATAGAATCTGCAGTGGAAAAATTCTGGCCCAAGTGGGAGGGGCTCCAGTGTACAGGTGAGGTGGAAGGTTTGCTTTGGAGGCTGACAGTTGGGTTGGGCATCTGGGGCTCTGTCCTGGCCATCTAACCTTGCCTGGATTTCAACATCTTCAGCAAGGAATAGTAATAATTACACTTGTCACATAGGGTCATTCGGAGGAATAAATGTAGAATGTAAAAAGCTTCCTAATTAGAATAAGTTATACTCCATGTATGTATAATATGTCAAAATATGCTCTATTGTCATGTATATGTAAAAAGAAAAATTAAAAATTTTTTTTAAAAAACTTAGGGCTGGATTGTAGGTCAGTGGCAGAGCACTTGCCTTCCACATGTGAGGCACTGGGTTCAATCCTCAGCACCATATAAAAATTAATTAACTAATTAATTAATTAATTATATAAAGGTATTATGTCCATCTACCACTAAAAAAATTTTTGAAAGCTTAGCAGAGGTCCTGGTACCTATCAGGCCTTCCATAAATATTGGGGCTGGGAGCAGGAATGGGAGAGAGAGACATCTCCCACTGAATTCCTTTGTACTATTTGAAATTTTCAAGAATTTATATTACCCATATTTTTTGATACCACAAATTGAACCCAGGGGTGCTTAACCACTGAGCCACATCCCCAGCCCTATTTTGTATTTTATTTAGAGACAGGGTCTCAGGGAGTTGCTTAGGGCCTTGCTAAGTTGCTGAGGCTGGCTTCGAACTCACTATCCTCCTGCCTCAGCCTCCCGAGCTGCTGGGATTACAGGTGTGCACCACCACACCCAACTTATATTACCCACTTTTTAAGGTTAAAGAAAGAAAAACGACCATGCTACACAGTTTTAACAGAATGGGGAAAGGATGATAAAAATTCATAAATCTCTCTCCTCTCTAAATATCATGTCCACATCTGTGAAATGGGGGTAATAAAGGCACCAACATTATGGGGTATCAGTAAGTAGAGCTCAGGCCAGTGCCTGACATGTGGCCCTTGCTCTGTAAATGTATCTGTCCCTTATTGCTGAGACCCTCCACACAGCCTGCTATTATAGACTTGGGGCAGCCGTCCTCATATCCAGCATCAAGGGGGTTTTTTAAGGAAGGTGCCCCCGTCCAATCTTAGCATGGGGTCTCAGCCCCTTTGACAGGGCTCCTCTGCTAGTAGCTCCTGGAAGGCAGTCAGCAGCAGGCATGTCCCAGAGGTGCTGTGGCTGGTCCTCACTCAGATTAGCTGCAGAAAATCACAAAGGATTTTAGGAGGATAAAGGGAACTCTGAGATCTTTATTGTGCAGCCAGAATGAGAGGTCTGGCAGGAAAGTTAGGAGACAGATAAAATGTGGGAGGGCAGCCTTGGACAGTCAAAAGGTTTTCCTTTGCAAGTTACAGTAAATAAACCACCTAAACCTACCTGTGGCATGAGATGGACTTTATTGCCTGAGATAACTGAAAAATCTATGGGCTTGCTGGTTTCAGGCTCACTTGGATCTAGGGGATTGAACAATGATCCCCGTTCTCAGTTCTGTACTGTGTGCTGGCTTCCTTCCTGACTCATTGTCATGCCTCCAGGTCTGCACAATGGGAAAGGAGGGCCGTCTTCTCTCTCAATAATCTCTGTAGAAGTCCCACCACATCTGTTTGCCTTCACTGGGTTCCAAGCCCATTCTGCAGTAGATATCCCTCCCTGCCAGGTGTGGTGGTGCATGCCTATAATCCCAGCAACTCAGGAGGCTGATGCAGGAGGCTAGCAAGTTTGAGACCAGCCTCAACAACCTAGGGAGACCCTGTCTTAAAGTAAAAAAAAAAAAAGGGCTGGGGATGTAGCTCTTTGGTAAAGTGTACCTGGGTTCAATTGCCAGTAAACCCACCCCGCCCATAAATTATCCCTCCCAAGGGAACTTGATGCCACACCTGCTTGATCAGAGGTTGACTAAATTCCACCCAAAACACAGGGGTTGCAGTGAAAGAGAGAAAAGTTTGGAGACTGAGGCACTATCGGCAAGAGAAAGATTAAGAGGTGGACACGTGGTGGACTTCACTATGTTTCCAGCCCAGAGAATCAGGAGTGGGTGGAAGGTTGTTTCATATCAAATCCTGGAACCTCCTGGACGTTGCATCCTCCTGGGCTCCCTGATGCATTGCTTTGGTCTGGCTTCTGAGTTGGCTCCGGGCATAAGCAGAACCCACCTGGGCAGATAGGAATCTCCCCCTCCTGCTAACCTCTCAGGCCTCACTATTCTTTCTAGTACATCAGTGGGGACTTGCACCCTGATTTCCTGGGGCACACTGTGGAGACGACAGAGCTGCACGATGGTCTTGGAAGGGTCTGCTATGGTGAACTAGCTAAATACCCAGGCCCTGGAACCAGGTGCCTGGGGACCATCCTTGGGGCCACTGCTTATTCACAGTGGTTATTTGCACTTTTGGAACCTCATGTGTCCCCTCTGTCCCACAGAACCTGGAGCAGAATCTACCTTAGAAGTTGTGAGCAATGTCTCCTCCCAGGTGGATGCTAAATGACCAACAGTGCGGGGCACAGAAAAACTTTCCTTTGATTGTGTTTTCTTCTGCAGTTGTTTTGGTTGTGTGTCTTGATTTGGGTGCCAGGGGCTAGTTCAGGTTCTTCAAGAAACAGATGCTGAGATGAGTCTGCTCTGATCCCATGTGAAGGAAAGACAAAGGTTAATGGCAGCTGTCTAGACCTCCATGCTATAGGAGAGTCCTCCAACCAAGCAGGCCATCAGAGCAATTCCAGAGTCCTCATGCTCAAGGGTGCCTACTGCATTGCTAGTGGCAGGGAGTGGTTTTAGTGCACTGGCCAGGATGGGTTTCTTCAGTACGTGGCAGTCCCTGTACTTGAGGGTCCTTGAACTTTGTGGCCTCATAGGCTTCTGTAGACTTTGGGCTCCTTGAAGGCCTCTCTCTCTCTGCTGTAATCCGGGGTCCAGCCTGGGCCTGGCTCACACAGCATCAATCAGTGCTTTGGAGATGAAGGACCAGAGTCGAGTCTGCAACCTGGATGTGGTAGTCAAAAGTGTTTTTAAGCCTTATAGGAGAGAGTGCTCCAATGTATTCTGCTCAGTCTCCTTCCCTTGTAGAAATTAACCTAATGACTACAAGTCAGCTCAGCTGCCTGCTCCACACTTCCTCTTTGACGCAAAACTCCTTTCATGTGTAAACTGCCACAAATGCCTTCGTCCCCCTCCACCATCTGAGCAATGTTCCCCTACAATCGCTCCCTTGCCAATAACTCTGCCAAAGCTACAACTGAAAAATCAAAGAACATTTTTAATGAAAAAGGCCCTTTATATCCATTTTTTTTCCCTGCAAATCCACTGCAATAATTTTGAGACTGTTGGTGACATTTAAACCCTTCTAGATATTCCTATGCTAGGGGGAAGCTGTTTTTGCCACAGTTTCAAATAGCAAAATCTTTTTACATTTCACCTGTGACCTTTTCTTTCCTATAATGTCAACAATACAGAAAACACATGTTTGAAGTGTTGGAACAGATTTTGGTGTTTGGGTGACCAAAAATTTCACCATTCATTATTCAGAAAATGCTTTTGGAGTACCTGTTTTATAAAGTTAATTTGCATATGCATATCTCTTTTGTTCTTCATGCTATGTGAACATGGCATGCTCTAACTTTAATATATATATTATATATGTGTGTATATATATGTATATATGCATATCTTTTCACAATATGATATTATTAAGAGGGATTACTTGAATTAGGCATTCTGACAAACTGCTCCTCTTTGGTGAGGCATGCAATGATTGGCTTTGAAAAACAAGTGAGTAGGAAACAGAGCAGGTTTGCTTTGCAGGGATAAGCAGTAAGTGCCCCTTGGCAATCTTGTTTGGAACCTGCACCTAAGAACGTTTATGCACCTTCTAGTACCCAAAGTATGTCTGCCTTATCTTGTTTAATCCTCACGGCATCCCTGCAAACTAAAAGTCATTGCTTCCATTTACAGATGAGGACCATAAGCCTCTGAGGCACAGTCAGCCTGCCCACTGTCTTAAGGTTAGTGAGTGGTAGGACAGTGTATTGCTCTCAGCCCTTTCTCAAAGTCAACCAAGGCTGTCTTTTCTCTGCCGCTCTGTGATTCACAGTAGAGGTAAGAAGGTGACTAGGGAGTCCTGTTCAGACTGAGTCAGAATAGGGGTGGGGGTCATACCCAGGCATCTGTTCATTTAACACCCTTCTCTCCCAGATGTTCTCTGTGTGTAGTGAGGCTGGTGGAGAATGACTGCCCTGGATTGTGCAAACATAAGTCCATGGGTCATGCTTGGTTAAAGCAAGGAGGTTTAGTTTGAGACGGTTATGTTGTCCCAAAGTGGGCTTTGGTTCTGTTGTTTAAGAGGGGGAAAAATCAAAGATGTTTAGCCTTAAAGGTTTGTGTTTGAGTTCAAGATATTTGGGGTGAGATATGCTTTCTGGTTGTATCCTCCAAATCCTCTTTTTTGTAGGGATTGAACCCAGGGGCTCTTAACCACTGAGCCACCTCCCACACATCCCAGCCCTTTTTAAATATTTTATTTAAAAACAGGGTCTCACTGAGTTGCTTAGGGCCTTGCTAAATTGCTGAGGCTGGCTTTGAACTCTCGATCCTCCTGCCTCAGCCTCCCAAGTGCTGGGATTACAGGTATGTGCCACTGCACCCAGCATCCCTCTCTATTTCTGGGAAGAGCACAATGATTTTGTTTGGGGGAGCCAGCCTCCCCTAACTCCCTAGTACAGACAGAAGTGCATGGTCCAGCCCTGGTCAGTCAGGACATGTATCCCCCAACTCAGCAATTAGGTCCAGATGGGCACATGAGCCAGGCTAAGCAGTCAGGACTGATCAGTCATTCTGGAGATTTCTGCTTGGAGAGGTACCTTTTTCCACCCCAACCTCCTTGTTAGTCTTAATCTGTAAAAGCCTGGCACTGTTAGGAATCACATCGGTTTCATGTGGGAAGAATCTGTAAGCTGGGGCTAAGAGAAAGAGACAGAGAAAGCAAAATCTGCATTATTTGCCCCTCTGGATCCAGCAGAAGCTATGCTTGTAAGCTTCACATTATGAGAGATAGCGTATCCTTCTTTTTGTTTTGTTTTATTTTATAAAAGAAAATTTTTTTGTTCTAATTAGTTGTACATGACAGTAGAATGCATTTATACATTTTGATAGATCATACATAAATGGAGTGCAATCTCACATTTTTCTGATTATACATATTGCAGGATCACATCGGTCATGCAGTCATACATGCACATGAGGTAATAATGTCTGTTTCACTCTATTATCATTCCTTCCCCCATACCCCTTCCCCTCCCTTCACTCCCCTCTACCTAATATAAAGTAACTCTATTCTTCCCTATTCCCCTACCCCTTATTGTGATTTAGCATCCATATATCAGAGAAAACATTCAGCCTCTGGTTCTTCCTAAAGATAGTTTGGGTTGTGTTTTCCGTCACTTACATCTGAAAACAGTTCTAAGTGACACAGAATATTAGATACCACACTCCCTTAAATCTAAATAAAGGAAATGTGCTTTTCTGGTAGTCATTACATTCATTCTGTCATTCCATAAATATTTATTGAGCTTATGCTATGGCTGTCCATGCCACTACAAGCTGTGGGAGATTCAGAGCAGCCCTCAAGGGACAGATGGCCTGATGGGAAGAGGCTTTGAAGCAGAAGGCAAGGGTAGGACAAGGTGGAGAAGGAAGGTGCTCCAGGAGATGCAGATGGACGCTAAAGGAATTGCAGGGAACATTCACTCCCAGGGGAAAGCTTCTCTCCTGATCATAGGACCACTGCTTGTCCTCTGAATCCCAGGTGCTCAGCTCAGCACCTGGCACAGAAGGAGTGCTCAGTAAATCCTCAAAGGATGCATTGCTTCATGGAGGTGGTGACACTGAGGAATGGAGCAGCCGAACCCCTGAACCAGAGCTGCAGGCAGGAAAATGGAAGGACATAGACCCCAGCCTAGAATTCATGCAGAATGCATGGTCTTGCAGAAGAGGGGATGCTTTACTGTTCAAGAGTCCAAAGGCAAGGACTGGGGTTGTGGTTCATTGGTAATGCCCCTGCTTAGCACCTGTGAGACACTGGGTTTGATCCTCAGCACCACATAAAAATAAATAACTAAAATAAAGGTATTGTGTTCATCTACAACTAATTAAAAAAAAAAAAAGTCCAAGGGCAAACTCCCTTCCAATTGATCGTTCAGCAGTGATCTGGTTTCTATCAACCATTTGGTTGTAGGGAATCTTCCTGGAATCTGTCTTTGACCTTGAGTTTCTCCAGAAAGTTCTTTCTGTTGTAATAGACATATCATGATTGATTTTTACCTGATTATCCTATTTCGAGACTTACCCAGTTTTTTCATGGAATGCATTCAAGTATGAAGAAGAAACAAATTCTCACAATCCCACCACCAAGAAAGGCCCATTGCTAACACATACAGGCACACATGTGTTCAAATGGAACCATTCTGATTTAATCCACTTTAGCACTATGTCACAGCTTTCCACATCAACAGAGCTGTACATTATTATTTTAATGGATGCTGAATATTCATTGTAGGGCTGAGTCAAAATTTATGGAACCATCTTTCTCTTGTTGGACATTGAGGTTGATTCCAGTTCTATGCTATTATGGACCACTGCTGGGAACCAACAGCCTCACAGCTAAAACATCACACATTTGAAATAATTTCCTTTGGATAAGTTCTTAAATGTAGAATGCAGAGTCAAACAAGATGAATGTCTTTAAAGCTCTGTGACCCATGTTGCTAATCTGATTTCTGCTATTCACTCTCCCCAATATTGGAGACCATTATTTTTCTTTTTCTTTCTTTCTTTCTTTCTTTCTTTCTTTCTTTCTTTCTTTCTTTCTTTCTTTCTTTCTTTCTTTTTTTTTTTTTTTTTTTTTTTGCCATCAGAAGGTCAGGGGAGGCATAGACTTGCCTGCATGTCCACTGAGGACCTACATTAGTCTCTTCCCTTTCCAGAGAGACTCTGGGTCAGATCAGAATAGAGGTGCTCCCTCTAGGAATTCAGCCTCTAGGTGTAGAGGAGCCCTGATCCTCACTTTTCCAGTATCATGTTCCAGGAGAATGACCTCCTCCCTTGCATCTTAGGCCATCCTGAATGTTCAGGATTCCAGGCTCCTGACACATAGAAACAGAGGAAGAATCCAACCACAGGTTCCCTTAGATACCTGGGGAGAGGATGGGAACTTCCCAGTCTTTCAATGACAGTAGGGTCATTTCATCATGCCTTCCAATATGCTCCACAGAGACTTAAGGAAATCAGGGATGACACTGGCAGGAATTTTGTCAGAAAAAAGTCTAGTTTATTCTTGCCACAGTTACCATTCTTCTCTCTTTCTCCAAGTTAAAATATAATGCCAAACTCTGAGCAGGAATGCTCTTCCCTAATTAATGTCATTCCCTCAATGGAACTATCTCAGAGGACACTGAATGATAACCAAGAAAATACCCAGTATGAGGAATAAACTCCCTTAACTAGGAAGGGTGCTCCTGGAAGTCTCTGCAGAATAATCCAGAATCACTATCCTTCATTCTTTGAACAACTAATTAGTGAGGACCTTCTCTGAGACATACCTTGGGCTACCTCAGAGCTAACTTATAAACACCAATGTTCTCCTCCTCCTCCTCCTCCTTCTCCTCCTCCTCCTCCTCCTCCTCCTCCTCCTTCTCCTCTTCCTCCTTAGCCTCCTTTAAACTGGGATTGGACTCAGGAGGTACTTTATTTCTGAGCTACATCCTCAGCACCTTTTATTTTTTATTTTGAGATGAGGTCTTGCTAAGTATCCAGGCTTGTCTTGAACTTGTGATTCTCCTGCCTCAGCCTCCCTAGTAGCTGGTATTACAGGCTACCAGGTGTCACCATGCCTACTGTCGTAGTCTATTAAGGAATTTTTCATGGAATTTCAGGAGCTCAGTCATACTGAAGCTCTTTGGTGGAGTGAAAAATCATAGTCTTGCAGTCTTGGGGATCTGGGTGCCAATTTTATTTGGGTGCTGCTAACCTATCATTTCTCCTCTCTGAACTTCAGTTTCCTTATCTGTGAAATATTGGTGGTAATGGTCCCATCTTTATAAAAGAGTCAGAATTCAGCAAGGTGATTCATACAAAGTGTTTAGCCTAAAACTTGATGCACAGTAGGTGCTCAACCAATCATAGTCTATGGTGTCTATCATCTGTAAAATGGAAAAGAATAATGCTAATCACAGAGTGGTTACAAAGATTAAATGATATAAAGCTCATTAAGTATCTGGTACCTGGAAAATTCTTATAAAATGGCAGTTTTAGGGCCATTTCTGGTTTATGAATATCACTGTCAAGGAGTAAGAGATGTGGAGGGATAGGAAGACTCTGAAGTCTCAGGGAGCCGTTGACTTTTTGAAGCAGACGGTGCAGGTGTTGACTTTTAAAAGCAGGCTCCTCTTCCTGAAGGGTCCTAGTTAATGTGCAACAGGGAAGAAACAATTGCTATGAACATGAAATATCTATAGCTGCTTGTGGCTTACAGGAGAATAAGAGAATTCATCTGGAAAATATAGAGGGAGAAAAGCTCTTGGAAGTTCAGAGAAACAGGGCCAATGATCAAGAGCCCATAGTGACCACAGCCAGCCAGAGACACCATGCATCAGAGGATAGTTGACATATTTTTTAGTGACAACACATGTCAGACATTCAGTTTGAAGTTCTCTTTCAGCTCTGTGTTATAAGTGCCCTCTGTTCACTCCAGATTTCACAGAGGTCTGTTATACATAGAGCCTTGGCATGGTGGCATTTGGGAATGAAATGGGGGTGGCTTTACTGAGCTTCAGAAGGGACTAAGGGATTGGAGATGCAGTGTGAGGAGGAACTTGAAGCAAGTTCTTAGATCACCTGGGAAAACCTTTGTGCTGTGGGATGATGAGTCATTTTAGTTGGGTATGAAAGCAAAGGATGACTTCCCCCAGAAGGCTGAGTAGTTCAAATAAACAAATTCAAATAAAGCCTTAGAACAAGTTGTTTACTAAGGAGATTTCTAGGAAGATCTCCCAGAATCCAAACCACTTGCAAACAAAATGCAGGATATGCATATGAGTATTTGTGGAGTCTTTGGTGCCAATTTTTTTTTCTTTTTTCCTTTTTTAGTGAATCCAAGACTATTGTGGTGTTTTCTGCCACAGTAAAGAGATGAGTTCTGATGGCTCAAAGTGGTGTGTACATCAGCCTTGAACATGGTTTCTAAATTGCATTTCCAGTCCCAGAGTGACCGATTTGGCTCTTGGGGCATACAGCATTTTCTGCATGCCACCTCAAGCTTTGGCATCATCATCAGTGGAGAGGAGCTTACTGATGAACTACACCACTCCCTTCAGGTATAAATTGCCTGTCACTTACAGCACAGACTAGAAAGTCCTCCTTGTTTTGCCAGTTGGTTGTATAGATACCACTAGCCCTGCCCAGATTTGAAGCACTCCAGGTGAGTGGATTTAAGGAAAGGGTATCCCTTGGCTGTTTGTTGCCCACCACACACACTTAATGATCTGGCTGTAGGATTTCCCCCTTCTGTTTGGCATTGCAAGAAAATGTTAAATGTGTACAAAATGGGAAGAAAATGGGAAAGAATATGAAAGGAAAAGAGAATCAAATCAGGAAGAGAAAAATGGAAGAAACAGGAGCAATGTTTAGTTATGGGGAAAGGAAATGGAGAGAAGGGGATTATTGTGCATGAAGATTTGTAACACTGATATAGAGTCAGTCTGTTTAATGAGAACCTACTATGCAGTAATGCTGGGCTAGCTAATATGCCAAACCAGGCAGGCAGAAACAGGCTTGGTTCCTGTTCTCGTGGAGCTTACCCTCTGTGGTCTACACTACTGGGGTGGGTTCCTGTGGCAGAGATGATGTCCACTGATAGGACCTTTGCAACCTCACCTGGCACTGCTCTGTTTCCTGTCTCCACCCTTTGGTCATTCTGGAATCTTCTCAGTTCTTCCCACCACATGGCCTCCCCTTCTGCCCCCAAATACTCTTCTTTGCCTGATTGCCCTTGCCCCTTCTTTGCCTGGCTTTCTCTTTTGAAATTCAACTGGGACTCTTCTTTCTTTGGGGAAACTTCCCTGAGCCCAGGCTAAGGTAGATCTTCCTATTCTAGGTCTCCATAGTTTCCCATAATGCTTAATCCTATGTAACCCGTGGGTCAGCCCCTTTCTTCCCTACTGCTCTGTGAACCGTGAAGGCAGGGACAATGTCAGTTTTGTTCACCAGTACCTAGAACTGAGTCCTGCATATGACAGATATTTTTAGTCACTGGGGAGGTGAAAACTATTCTTTATGGACTAGAAGTATGGGTCTTATTTTAATATTTTTAAGCTTAGATTGCCAGTCTTTTTTTCCCCTTGTTTCTATGACATCTTGATCTTTCTTTATTAGCAACAATTAGTTTTACCAACATCATCAAGGCCAAACAAAGGAGAAATGCAGCTAAAGAAGTCGGTGAATTTTTTTTCTGACCTAATAAGCAGGTCTGTGGAGAACGGAAAATTTTCCTCAAGGAGAGGGCTGAAGAAGTGGTAAAGGTGTTTCTCTGTCTCAGACATGGAAAGATGCTCCATTTAAGCCTCCAGGGTATTAATCTACAATTGTGACTTTTCTCATTTCTCACATTTGGAAAGGAAATATATGTTGTTGTTGTGACTTTAGATTATAATGCTCTATGAAGGCTTTAAACCCCAAGGACACTCAGAAGGAGAAAATCTGCAGTAGAAAGTGTAAGCAAAGACATAGGCTTTCACTAGGCTAAACTTTCTGTGATGCTGACATCAGCGTGAGCAGATGCATGTCCATGTAAAGTATGCCCAACTTGGGTGCCAGACAGCACCCAGATTTACTAGCCTGTAGGAAAACTTACCACTGCCCAAGCCTTCACCATAGAGAGGCAAATAAATGAAATAGGATCTTCTTTAATGTGACCGTCCAAAACTGCAACTGTCTGCCAATGACCTACAAGGGTGAATAGTTAACATACCCATTGCCTGAAAATAATAGTTGCTTTGTGGCTGATTTCACCAAATGGAGTTGAGACTAAAATTGCTGATAGCCCAGTGAAAACCTTACAGGATCTGGAAGGAGAACACGTGAGACTCACAGACCAAGATTCTGGGCCTGAGTCTACTCAGGCTCAATAAGGAGGGGCTGTGGGCACATCACTCATTCCCACTCACTTTCCTCTCTGTAAAATGGGTTTAATAATGGTCCCGAGGTACAGGATTGTAGAATACCTGGCCCAGGCCCAAGTTGGTAGCAGCTGGTGTGCCCTTTTGTTCCCTTGCTGGGGTGATTGAGGGCCCCAGACCAAGCCTGGCAGGCACAGCTGTCAGTTAGTCCAAGCAGTGCCCTACAATTCTAAAGAGGGTTGGCAGGGTGGGTAAAGTGATTCTGCTACTTTCAAAGCTTGGTTTATTAGAAGCAGGGCCCTGAGGGAATTCCTAGTGTCATTTGGAAGTTCAAATATTATCTTGGGTGCAATGCAGAAACTTCTGCTGGTCAATTTTTCCTCCAATTAACTGCACTTGGGAGTGTTGGGGGCAGGAGTAAAGGAGAATACAATAAAAAAGACATTGAAAAAAAAACTGGGAAAAACTGTGTTCCAGGTTGACCAGCTCCAGATTGCTGAGAAGGAGAAGAGGATGGAAGAGAAGAGAAAAGGAAAGAGAAGAGAAGAGAAGAGAAGAGGAGGGGAGGGGAGGGGAGGGGAGGGGAGAGGAGAGGAGAGGAGAGGAGAGGAGAAACCCGGATTCCCAGGTCCTTAGCCTGTGATTGCCAGGGGCCAGCAACCTAAAGAGGAGGCACAGCTCTGCAGCCCTAAGTCTAGGCATCCATGATAGCTTCCAGTTCACTGGGGACTGTGGACCCCAGGATTTTGGGATGGGCTTCCCATAATAGGTGGTGCGCTGAGGGGTGGCCCCACAGTGCCCCTGACTCTGCAACTTTGGTGGCCCCCTTGTGTCACAGGCCCACCACTAATTGACCTGCTGTTTTCTTCATTTTCTGGTTAATGGTTTTTCTTCCCGTGCCATCTGGGATCCTGGCAGGCGCCTCCTACCCTTCCCCCCAGGGCACCACCCGACTCTCTGTACCCCTCCTGCTTTTGGTCCCCAGGCGGGCCTTATGAAATGCAACATTGCAGTCCAGCAGAACCCAGTGCATGCAAGTGGTGCTGGAGCAGTCATGGTCAAGGCCATGCTGAGCTAGAGTGCACCTTGGTCAGAGCAGTCCTGGGAAAATGGCAGTGAGCATCCTGTGAGAGTCTGGGCGGTGGGGTTGAACACATTCTCCCCGTGCACGTATGGTACGCAGGTTGGAAGGCTGAGGTCTCATGGCCGAGTCCATGGAGATGTTGACTTGCAAAACCTCACGAGGGAGGTGGGGAAATTGCCCCCTGGGGTGAGAAAACTTTTTAAAATATCCTTATTATAAATGGCAAATGGTGAAGAGACTGAGGCTTGACCTGTTCAGGAATATCCCCTGTGATGATCACACACAGAATTCATGTTGCTTTGCTGCCTCTGCCATCATTCTTTGGATTTTTGCCTTAGGGAATTTCCTTTACCTCAAGTCAGTGTGGTTGGTGGGAGTGACCTCATTCTCAAGCAAGGGGGAGTGGGGGTTGCTGACCTAAGTCCACCAATACATCCCACCTCAGGTAGTGGAGATTGGGTCACAAAAGTCACCACCACCGTGGCCAGTCCTCCAGATCCAGGGCAGTGGCCCTACAGTTGGCAGGAAGAAGTTTTGTTGGATGTAACTGGTTGTGGCACTGAAGAAACAGAGTCTGGGAGCTGGAGGAGTAGGGAGAGAGCCAGCTGGAGATGGTAGGCCCAGGGCTTAATAATTTTATTCAAAGCTACCTGCTTTTTTGAATGGAAAGGAATTTTATATCCTTATTGTAAATGGCAAAATGGTATTGCTTGCCATAAAAAGTATATTGAAAATAAAATGATATTATTAAATTCTAGATTTATCCTGTGGCTGACTACAGTTGTTGAGCATCAATTTTGTTGTTTCTTTGTTAAAATCAGATTCTAGCAAGTTATTAGAGATTTGTCAACTATTGCTCCTGTTATGATTTGGATGTGTAGTGTCCCCCAAAGACTCACGAACTTGTTGAAGTTTTGGTTCCCCAAAGCAGCCATGTTCAGATCTAGGGATTTGGAGAAGTGATTGGATCATGAGGGCTCTGATCAAGTGAATTAATCCATTGAGGGATTCATAACTAAGTGGATTATTGGGAGATGGTGGAAATGGTAGGAGGTGGAATTTAGTTGGAGAGAGAGAGTCCTTGTGGAAATACCCTTGGGGACGATGTCTTGTCCAGGTCCCTTCCTCTCTCTGTGTTTCCAGCTGCCATGAACTGAACAGCTTTGCTCCACCATGCTCTTCTGCCATGATGTTCTTCCTCACCACAGTCCCTGAAACAATAGAGCCAGCTGACCATGGACTGAAACTGTGAGCCCATATAAATCTTTCCTCCTCTAAGTTCATTTTCTCAGGTATTTTGTTCCAGAGATGAAAAGCTGACTAACACAATCCCTAAAATGAGACTTTCTTTTTGAGTAACATTAGGTATTAAAAGATAATCAACTTAATAATGTGTCCATCTTCTACAAGAATCATCTACAGGTGCTGTGTGTCTCACATGTGAGTCAGTGGCACCTGTTAGTGATGGGTAGCAACATTAATTATGGGAGGTTCTTGAAAGATCATATTATGAAGGATCTATTGGGGCTAAGAATTTTCCTGCCTCTGGCTATCTTGGAGTGGCCACCCTAATGCCACAACATCTAGTGGATTTGACGCTGAATTCTACTGTGGTCACCCCTGACATCCATTTAGTTCACTCAACTACCATTGAGGTGCAACACATCTTGGTGTTTGGGATTCCTCAGTCAGTAAAACAGACAAGAATCTCTGAGGTCATGAGACCTATATTTCAATGGGGACACAGACAGTAAATCTTTCACCTAAAAAAAGAAAATTACTTTATTAGATTGCTTTTGCTCTCACAGTACCTTCATGAAATAGTCAGGGCAATATTATTAAATGATGTTAATGATGAGAAAACTAAGGCTCAGAGAGGTTAGTGACTTGCCCAAGACCACAGGCTAGTGCAGAAGTATGGTGAGAATCTAAGCTAACTCTTAGCCCAGTGTCTTTTTCATTAAACTCCCCCGAAGGGAAAAAAGAGGGACTTAGTAGAATAACAAGACAGGAGTGCAGAGCACTGTGTCTGATGTTTGGGGACTTTCAATAAATATCTGAGCACATATTTATTGAGGTTTTATATGCTGGGCACTGTTCTAAGGCCTGATGTATAAAATAGACACAGTGCCTGATGGAACTTAAGATTTAGTGGAGGATAGTGGTATTAATCAAATGCTATGTAGATACTAAAATGAGTGAAATTTTACACATTTGCCTACGTAGTAAGATAGATCTTAGTATATAATCTCAACTTTAACATTTTTCATTCATTAAGTGAATGAATATTAGATGTTAGGCAGAACTATAACCCCTTTATTAACTTTTTTTCTAGGAAAGAAATGGAATGCTTTGGTCATACATTCCTTTTCTGTATATTATGACTGCAATCTGTGCTAAACAATGGGTTTTAGGGAAAACTTTGAATGAACCCATATCTTGTATAGGATTTCTATGCTTTTGGTGCTCAAATGTGAAATAAGCAATTCTGCAAACAGTAAGTGAACATTTCCATTAAGACCAATTATACTTGTTTTTCAGATGGATGAAACAATGTCCCACCATGTCCATTTGATTGATATGGTCAGAGAAGCAAGAGGGGGATAAATAACCTTTCTAGAATTTTCCAGACCATTGTCTATCAAGGGAGCTTTGGGTGATCTCAAGGATTCAGCACTGTAGGCCAGGGCAGGGGTAAGTGGTGGGAATAGAGAGTGGCAGGTAGGGACTGATGGAATGTCACTCTCTTTCAGGGTTTAGGCTATCCCATTTGAGAACAGGACCTCACTGGACACTCGATTCCGGAATGGGAATGGCCAAAGGGATTGGAGCAAGAGCACACACTGCTGCATGATTCTGAATTCCCTGGAGACCTCTGCTTCCTCCTCTTGCAGTGCTTGTCCCCACTGAACAGTGTGTTTCCAAGACTCAGTGAGGTCACCAGGGTAAGCATCTATCTGATAGGTGCACAGTGTCCAGCACAGGCTAAGTGCTCAATGGACATTAGCTATTACTACAGTGATTTTAAAAATATATACTTTTTTTCTTTTTTTGGTACCAGGGATTGAACCCAGGGATGCTTAACCACTGAGCCACATCCCCAGCCTTTTTTATATTTTTTATTTAGAGATAGGGTCTCACTGGTAAGGTCTCATCTGAGGGCCTCACTAAGTTGCTGAAGCTGGCATTGAACTCTGATCCTCCTGCCTAAGTCTCTCGAGCTGCTGGGATTACAGGAGTACATCACCACCATGCCCAGATCATTTTCTTTTGAATGAAAGTAGACTGTCATGGCAGCCACGTTTGAGGTTCTGAAGTCTGGCTTCTTCAGTACATCTACCTGATAGGTGCAGAAGGACACAGTTGATTATAAACCACTGTGCTAGTTTTTTTGTGAAATTAAGCAACTGGTTGCTACTTAGTAAAATCTTTCCTTGGGTTTTCCTTTTCGTCTTGGCCTTCTAATGGATGATGATGGCATGGTGATGGTGTGGGATGGACTGAGTTCATCTGACCAGCTTTACTTTTTCTAAGGATTGCTGGAGGTTTTGCATAATTATTTCCTGAGCTGACAAGTGGGGCAGCCCTGGGTTAGATGGTCTTTCAGCATTTGAGTTATGGCTGCCCCATCAGACCTGGCTCCCTGGGCAGCTTGATTGGGTTGCTCCTCATCCCTCCTTGGTCAGACTAGGTCTAGCTGGAGAGTCTAACCATGCTCTTTCTCAGTATCATAGCACAAGGTCTGCTCCTGGAGCACAGAGTAGACTCCTTTGGCTTCCTGGGAAGAGGTCTCTGTAGTGAGGAGTCAGGTAGCTCTCAATGAGACCATGTGCCTTGCTGTGAATTAGCTCTGCTGTAACTTTTAAATATTTAGACATGGAATATATGGGCTTACATTTGTATGCTTGGTCCCTCCCTATAAGTTCAGGGGCCAACGTGCTCACCTACCTTCTCTTTAACCACCTTTTCCCAATAAAATCCAGTGGGTCTACTGGGCTGTTGGTTGGATACAACCTTAAGGTAAAAGGAACAAAGGAGCAGTACTTCCGTTTTATGTTTATCACGATGCCCACCAGGGCCTCTCTTCCCACCAGTTCTTGGACTCGTCACCATGGGACCTGATAACCTGAACAGTGGACTGGATTAGCATATATTTTAGCTTGGGGACCATATCATCTGAAGTAATTCTGAACTAGCAATTGGATAGATCCCAGGCATTTTAAAATAAATGTGTCCAGGGAGAGATGCTCTGCCATGCATGAATTTATTGGTCAGTGTATTGTTTATTGTAGTCTCTCCAAATTTTTTTAAAAAAGCATTTATCATATGACAGTTTTTGTAAGTCAAGAATCCAGGCACAGCTTGACTGGATCCTTTGCTTTGGAGTCTCATGGCTGCAAATGGCCAGGACTATAGTCATCTCAAGGCTGGACTTGGGAAGAATCCACTTCCCAAACTCACTCGCATGGTGGCTGAGAGGATTGATTTTCTTGTGGGCTGCTGGACTGAATCTCAGTTCCTCACTGGCTACTGGCAGGAGGACACTCTTAGTTCCTTCCCTCTTTATAGGGCAGCTCCAAAAGTGGTATCTTGCTTTATCAGAGTGTTTTAGTCAGCTTTTTTTTTTTTTTTTTTTTTTTTTTTTTTTTTTTTTTGCTGCTGTGACTGAAAGAACAACTATAGAGGAGGAAAAGTTTATTTAGGGGTTCACAGTTTCAGAGGTCTCAGTCCATAAATGGCTAGCTCCATTCCTTAGGGCTTAAGGTGAGGCAGGACATCATGATGGAAGAGTGTGGCAAAGGGAAGCAGATGATCACATGATGATCAGAGGGCAGAAAGAGAGACTCCATTTGCCAGGTACAAATATATGCCCAAAGCCACGCCCACCCAAAGCCCACCTCCTCCAGCCACACCCTACCTCCCTTCAGTTACCACTCAGTTAGTCCTAATTCACTGATTGGGTTAAGGCTCTCCTAACCCAATCATTTCTCCTCTGAACCTTCTTGTATTATCTCACACAGGATCTTTTGGGGGACACCTCACATCCAAACCATAAACAGAGCAAGCAAGAGAAAGAAGACTAGAGAAGGATTCTGAGCAAGGTGGAAGTTGTGATTTTCTGTTAGGTAGACTTGGAAGAGACATCACTCCACTTTTGCTACATTTAGTGCCATTAGGAGCAAGTCACTAGGTTCAGCCTACAATCCAAGAGGGGGGAATTGCACAAGAGGCAGGGATTGCTGGAAGCAATAGAAGGAGGCTTCTCACCTCAGTTAGAAGGTCATTTATTCATTATTTTATATGCTCTAGAGCTCTTCAGGCACTGGGCTAGATATTGGCCATGTTCAACTCAACACTAGTTTATCTCAGTTATTCTGAACAAAATTTCATGTTACTTGGGAAACTGTCAAGGATTAGAAATTCAGGTTAGGATCACTGTTACTTTCATAACTAATACATTCCCATTCTCTTTGAGGGAATATACACTAATTAATTTTCATTTTCATGTATACAGAAAATCTTCTTCCTGATTTAAAACAAAAATGTCTCTGATTCACTCTGAATCCCAGATAAGAAATGGAAGGAATAAATAACACAACTACACACATGACAACGAAATAAATAAGGAGAGAAATCTGTTAAGATAAATAAGATGTTGTAGGTTGATTTGCCTAACCAAATTATGGTTATTTCATTAACGTGTCATTTGAAATTCCAAATCCTTATTCTATTGCAGAGTTAAATTTGTTTAACAGGAAGCCATGACATCCTTTGAAAAAAAATTACGCTTCTAAATTAAAATTTAATTTTTAATCATTTGCTTTGCTAAAGTAGAAGCAAATGAGAGGATAATATGGCAATTTAAAGGATTTGCAATGGATCCCCCAGAGCCAGAGAGACATGAATTTTTCTTGAGTGATGCTGACTGGTGACAAAATTTAAAATATGGTAATATAACTACTTCCTTACAATGTTTGCTTTTTTGATGGAAATAAAGTCAGAGGGAATTAGAAGTCCATGGAGGTGACACAGGTCAATGCCACTGGATCCATCACAGACCTTCATGGGGACGGTGGATCTATTCTCCACAGTAACATGTCTTATGGTAGATTTCTGGCTCCAGATTCAGGGCACTGCGGTGCACGTCCTATTATGAAACAGAGTCAGCAACCAGTGAAACAGAACAAAACCAATTTTCATCTGAGAATAGAACAGGTTGATGCTGTTGTGTGTTTTCCAATAGTAAAATTTATACAATAGGAGTACAGGTTTGTTCTCCTCAGCTTCTGGTGAAGTGCTGTAATTTTGGGTTTGTTTGCTTATAAAATCACTTTCCAGCTCTTGAATATAATATCTGTCCAGTTCAGGTCAGGAATGTGAATGTATTTAGGAGAAATTTTAAATCACAATTACCAAATGATGAATGAAAGACGAAGTCACTTTTAATTAGCAACTTGGAGATGACAGGGCTAATGAAGCGGGTGTTCGCTCTTCTTCCTGGTAATACACACTTGCAAATAACCCAGTCTTTCTTCTCTTTCCAGGAGTTGTGAATTGCATCTATTCTCTTTACCTCTTCCTGTTCCTCTTTGCTTCACATGTGAGGGGATACGATTTTCAATATCACATGTGCTGATCTCCTTAAAAATAACATAAAAAAGGGATAAAAGGAAATGTACTTGTGATTCCCTTTTGTCAGACTGCTTTGAGAATTGAGCTCAGAGGTGAGGGCTCACTTTACACTGGCCTTGACTTGTAATTTATATTTAGTTTGATTAACTATCCCTGGTGCCTTTAAAACCAGTGAGAGTGCAGTGACATTCACAGCAGTGAGAATCTTTAGGAGTTTTTTTTAAAGCTTGCTATCATTATTATTTATTGCACAAACAACCTTGTAGTACTATTAATATAAATCAAAGTGACAGAAAAAGTTCATCCATAATCTTAATCAAATTGTTTTCATTTTTCAATCTCCCTCCCAAATCTCACTTAGGCACTGATGCAGTTTTTTCACCATTGTAATAGTACGATAGATAGAGGAGATTATGTCTTTTACTTCTGAACTTGAGGAGCCATACACATTTTTAAGTATTCCATTATATTCTTTATATTTAAAATGTCAATATCTGTGTAATATTCCATTGAAAGGTGAGACCACAATTTGTCAAACAATTTTTCATTTATGATAAAAAATGGTGTATGAACTTTGGTGTGAAGTACATTTCATTGCATAATTAAAAAATTATTTTGGGTTATATGTCCTTGGTATAAAGTCCTGAAAGTAAGGTCAAAAGGTATGAATATTTTTATCCTTTTTAGCACATTACAAATTTGTATCCTTAATGAGTTCTACTTGTGGACACTGCAATTTCTGACTGTATGAGTTAGCTTTGAGAATCTCACTTTAATTTTTTTCTACTCATATGGCCAGAAAGTGGGTGCATTTTCATGTCATTATGTCATTCTTTGTCAGCAGCAAGTGGAGGTTATTTCTAAGTCTTTGCTCTTGTTCTCTTTGGGAAAGAATGGGGTGACTTCTTAACTTGTCATTTCTTAAGCTAATAGTTGGGATACAGTCCAAGGAATATTATTTAGACAGCATGGTTTGGTTTCTCATGTTTCCTCACTATTTGTGTCTGTTTTTAGCTGGGACATTAGAAGAAGAGGGGGCACACAGCTGGGACTGAAGGGAGTTGTAGTATTGTTCCCCAAGTTCTTCACATCCTGTCCTTCATTCCCATGTGTTTGCTAATGCTCTCCATTTAGCCTGGGAAGTTGTTTCCCTTTGTCCCCATGTTAATGACTGTGGTAGACAGAGCTCTAGAACTGGCCTCTAAGTATCATTGCTCTAATCGCCTGGACCCATTGAGATGATGAGTGACCATTCCCATGATTGTGCTTTGTCATAGGACTTCAAGACAGGTTTGTGGGTGGGCCTGTTGGCAATCACAGGAGTCCTTTAAAGGAAGAGAGTTTTCTTTTCTGGTAACAGAGGGAAAGTCATAGATTTCAAGTGCAAGGTTGGCTTTGATATGCCATTGCTCACTTGAGGATGGAGGATGCCACATGCCAAGGAATGTGGGCAGCATGTGGGAGCAGAGAGTAGACTCCTGCTGGTAGCCTGCAAAGGAAAGAGCAATCTCAGACCTCCACCAGGGACACACAGCCCGAAAAAGCTTGGAAGTAGATTCTTCCCTGTAGCTTTCAGAACAGAGTCTGACTGACCCACACCTTGATTTTGACCTTGTGAGACCTTCAGCCGAGAACCCCACTTGAACTTATGGTCTGCAGGACTGTCGGGTAAGGATGGGTATTGTTTTAAGCTGCTAAGTTTGTTACATCAACAATAGAAAACTAATACAGCCATATAGAAAAAGGGTTGTCATATATAATAGAAATTACTTTCAACCACCTTGCTGGACTTGAGAGATCTCATGGGCAACAATTGCTGATGGAATCCCATGCAACCTAGATGCTTTGGCTTCTGGCAATTCATACTCCTGTCTTTGATTCAGCTGGTTGTCATGAACTCCCAAATACGCTGATTGCTAGTTCTGTTGGGTACCATAATGATCTGTTTGTAGGTATTTGAGTTCTATGTCCAAAGGGGACCTAAAAGAATGAGCTTGGAGAGGGAATTGTACACTCTACAAAGACTGGATAAATGGTAGTCATTGCAAAACACTGTGGAAAGAGGTAGGTGAAGTAGCTGAAGGACCAAAAAAAAATTTGTAAGAAGGTTTTTGTACTCAGATTACTCTGCAAGCATCTCTAAATTCTTACACCATGCTAAAGAATTTGAAACCAATACTTCTACATAAGGCATTAGGACCGCTTAACCTCATGATTAGGAATGCTTCCCTCAACAGTGCTACACCCAAAGACAAGGCCCTTCAGCAGAAGCAAGTGAAGAAACATGGTTTTAAGTCAAAATAAGATTTTCACACATTAGCTTTATCATATTTGATGATTCCTCACTTTACCTGATTTTTTTTCTAACTACATGGTACTTCTGATTATGACACTTTACAGAGTTTCTGTTATAATATTAGGTGCCTGCATGCATGTGTGTATGCATGCACACACACAAAGAGAGAGAGAGAGAGAGAGAGAGAGAGAGAGAGAGAGAGAGAAGAGGGATTAAGTATATGATAATCATGTCATAAGGTATTAATGCATTTTGCAAAAAAGATCGTTTCTAGAAAAAATGGAAATACCAATAGTAGTTATACTTATTAGTCACCTTTTGAATCCTTTCTACAATACAAATACATTAGTTTTAAAATTGGGCCACAAAAGAAAATAGTAGTATTAGTATTAGCAGTAGTAGTAGTAATATAAAAAAAAAAAAAACAACTTCTAGCTTTCCTTCAAGGTCAAGGTCCAAAATTTTTTTCCTGAAGTTTTTCTTCATTCCCATGAAGTTTCGTAAACCACTTATTTCTTTGTGTTCCCATAACAACTCCTTATTTGTACTTGTGGTTTTACACTAACAAGTTCTGATGTTCAGTACAGCCAACTGTGTCTTTCCTTCTCAGTTGAGAGCAGGAACCAGAACTTAGAAATATTCGCATTCCATGACACCAGATAGAGTTCCCTACCATCTAGAAAGTGCCCATCAAAGGAACAAATGAATGAATGAATGAATTGTGCTCTGGCATTGTCACAAATGCATCAGAGACTTAAAAAAATGATTCGAAGAGAGCTCTCTCTTAATCTCCTTTGGTAAGCAGTTTTAAAACCATACTCTGGCCTACGTGATACAGATCATGTGCTTTAGTATCTTATATAATCCGAAAGCCAAGGCTGTATACCCAGCCCTCAAGCAGAGCCTTTCTGGGCAAAATGAGAACAGCTTTCAGAAAAACAGAAGCAAACTGCACTAGGTATGCAGGCATCACACAGAGGTGGGCCAGGCTCTGGAAGAGTCTGCGTATCAGATGTTGCCTTGACAGTTCTAGTACCTATGAGGTAGCCACCGCAGCACTGTCCCCTGCATGTGTAGAGGAGCATTTTGCCAAGTGTTTGCAAGTTTGCATATCCTACAAGGAGATTCAGTTGTCCTGATTTTGTTAGTGTGATTGCTGAAAATGGAGTGGTCTATTAAAAAGTAATGGTCACTGCCTGATGGGTTTGCTTCTTGCAACATTAGTGTCATGGTGATGGATTAGCAGAAGACCCAAAGTGGAAAGGCCTGTTTCCACAAATATTTTGTATAAACATAAATTCACTTGCAGACATAGCTCATTTTCATTTTATTCTTTTATTTATTATCCTTTAACACTTGTGTTTAAAAGATGCCTACACGTGGCAGTCACCGGAAGGCTCAAAGTCATTCTGGGAGGGCTAGAGGAATTCTGGTGTAATTTCAGGCCTATGTTTAAAGAGTTTCCCCTCTGTTTCTGAGCTGATTGCTGGAGGGGAAGAGGAGCAAGAACCACAGAGCAGGACCAAGAAACCTCATTGGGCTAGCCGAACTTGGAGAGGAATGAAGTCTGTTTAGTGATTTGCCTCCATTTCACCAAAAAATTAAATAACTTTTTATGCTGCCTTCTGACATCTAATAGAACCAAATGAATAAATGCATGATTTTTTTTTCCCACTGAGGTTTGACTCTACACCTAGATAGCTGAACTGTGATATGTTTCCAGGAGTTGGAACCCCAAAACTCATTCAATTAAAGACTTTAGAAAATTGCACTTGACAGAAGATGCTGAATTTCTACATGGGATAGAAGACACAGTAGGAAGCCTGCCTGATGGGTCCCAGACCTGGTGGGACCAAGGTCCTGAGAATGGGAAGAGGGTCAAGGGTAGTTAGTGAAAAGTATTAGGGACCCAGATATTGAATGGAAAGAGGGGACACACACCCTTGACAACCCCTTCTCTATGCATGTGGATCTCTTGATTTCACCTAGTTCCGGTTCTGTGGATGACCATCTATTGGTTTTGCTGTATCCTTCCTGATAAATGTTCTCTGATTTCTTTGGGAAATGCTATGTTCACCACTCCTAGATTTAGGTTGGGATAAAATTGACTTGACCTCTGACCTCAGGGGTATGTGACTTAGTTCTGGCAAGGAAAACCTCATCCCTTCCAGACCCCAGTGACAAGTATAGGAAAAGGTCAGCAGCTGAGCCAGTCAGTAGATGCTCAACTGCATGTTGAACGATTTGATAACTCTTCCTGTTCTATAAGGAAGACTGTCTTGGCGCAGACACATCAATGTTTATAGCAGCTCAATTCACAATAGCTAAACTATGGAACCAACCTAGATGCCCTTCAACAGATGAATGGATAAAGAAACTGTGGTATATATACACAATGGAATATTACTCAGCTTTGAAGAAGAATGAAATTATGGCATTTGTAAGTAAATGGATGGAACTGGAGATAATCATGCTAAGTGAAATAAGCCAATTCCAAAAAACCCAAGACCAAATGTTTTCTTTGATATGCAAATGGTAATTCACAATAAGGGGAGGGGTGGAATAGAGGCAATTTGGACTAGACAGAGGAGAGTGAAGGGAGGGGAGGGGCATGGGGGTAGGAATGATTGTATAATGAATTGGACATTATTACCCTATGTGCATATATGATTACACAACCTGTGTAACTCTACGTCATGCACAACCAGATGAATGAGAAGTTATACTCCATTTATGTATGATGTGTCAAAATGCATTCTACTGTCATGTATAACTAATTAGAACAAATAAAAAATACATTAAAAAAGACTGTCTCAGTTGCATCTTGTATTAAAATCTCCCTAGCAACATCCCTTCCATTATAGTTAATATTTGTCTCTTTTGTTGTTGTTTAATAGTAGAGAATTTGCAATTTGAGTTGAATTAACACACATACAATATTCAAACAGCCTGGGGGTTAAAGATAGTCACTCAGCTGGGAGAAGAATTCATTGTCTAGCTTAATAGTCAGAGAAACGTAAAGATGGTGTACTCTTGGTGATTGAGCAGTCTAAGATAAATGGAACTTAGAAGAAATGAGACTTGTAAATCAGAATCCAGTGAGTTGCTTCAACCAGATCTGGTTAGTTGTAAATGTCATTAAAGTATTTTCTGTTACCCTTGTTGTCTATGATCAGATGGGGCTCCCGTCTTTCACATTTTTTTTAAAATTTTCATTTAAAAATTTTTAAATTTCATTTAGTTATTTATTTTTCCATATATGCCCCAGTGCGGAGGATCAAACCCAGTGCCATGCATGTGCTAGCCAAGCACTCTACCACTGAGCTACAATCCCAGCCGCATCCTTCACATTTCAACTCCATCTGGAGGTGTTAAAGTTAACTGAGGTCAGGCTTTCTGAGAGCTATATAAGCTGTGTTCCTGCAGGCCAGAGAGGAAATTGTGATGTCTCTACTGGGTTAAGAGGATTCAATAACAAGGCAGCTTTCTGAAAATCAGGGCTTTAATAAAAAAATTAATAAGGAGATCTAGATCTGTCTACTTATATGCTAGCTTTATGGTATCTTTCTCATATTTCTACCTCCCCCCTCACCCACACTACAGTTTTGAAATCCATGATCAAGATTTGTAAGATATTGATATTGACAGAGGAATTTAATATTGTGTTAGAAGACGATGATTTTTTTGCACTGAATTCTTTGGCGGTGTTCTCAAGTCATTCTTTAAATTGCCAGGAAATACCATGAAACAGGGAACCCCATTTTTTTTTAAGTCAAAGCATTAAAAGGGAAAGAGGAGGAAGAGGAAGGGGAAGAAGAAAAGTGTGATGATGATAGAAACTCTTTCAGAATAAAAAAGATCTGATTTGAGAAATGAAATAGTCATTTGGACCTTATATGAATCCTCATTTGAACCCATAACTACAAAAATATATTTTGGTGATAAACAAGAAATTTGAATATGGAGGAGGCATTGGATGATATTAAGAAATTAGTGTTACTTTTTTTAAAAATATATTTTTTAGTTGTTGGTGGACCTTTATTTTCTTTCTTTATTTATATGCGGTGCTGAGAATTGAACCCAGTGCCTCCTGCATGCTAGGCAAGTGCTCTACCACTGAGCCACAACCCCAGCCCTATTGTTACTTTTGTTAGGTGTCAAAATGGTTTTGTGGTTATGTAGATGTTTTTATTTTTTAGAAATGTGTGCTGAAGAGTTCAGAAATGAAATGTCCTCATGTCTAATTTTTTTTTTGGAACCAGCGATTGAACTCAGGGACACTCGGCCACTGAGCCACATCCCCAGCCCTATTTTGTATTTTATTTAGAGACAGGGTCTCACTGAGTTGCTTAGGGCCTCGCTAAGTTGCTGAGGCTGGCTTTGAACTCGAGATCCTCCTGACTCAGCCTCCCAAGTCGCTTGGATTACAGGCGTGCGCCACCACGCCCGGCTTCTAATTTATTTTTAAATAGATAAAGTAAGTATGGTAAAATATTTAAGTCTAGGTGATGGTTATACAGGTTTCAGTAAACAGTTCTCTATTTTTATGCATGTTTGGAGCATTTTATAATAATACAAAGGTTTTCTTTTTTAAAGACAAATAAATTGCCAGTGAATTCTTTTCCTTCTTCTGTTTTCAGGAACCAATATGGGCATCATCTCTGATGAAAACTGTGGAAGAAAACTCCAAATATAAGTTAGGTAGATGAACTTTAAAAATATTCTCTGCAATTTGGAATATAAAACTATGCAGAATTTATAAGTAAAAAGTTCATGAAGCTCTCTTAATTCATCCATGTTCTGTGGGTGGGGATAAATGAATAATAAAACCATTGCCTGTTGAAGGAATAAATTTTGACTCATAAATTGAACTCCATGAAAATTATTTAAAGTACTTGTAAGTATAATAGGCTCACCAGAAATAGTCCTCATTTGCATTACGGCATTTTCTATAAATGAGAAGAAAGTATTATATGTTCATTCTAGAAAACAGAGATAATCCATTAGAAGAAAACATCTCCCATAATTTCACCCAGAGCAACGGGTATGCTGGTATGGATCTGTGCAGTACTTTTGTGAGCATAGACCTATGTCTATGTATTTTTCTCCTCCCTCCCTCTTTCCTTTCTTCCAGACCACCATTAGAAGTGAAAATGAAATTGGAAATGGGTAGAGTGGTTCCACCCAAGAGTGGAACCCACTTGTAATGAACCAGTTTACTCACAGACTAAAACTGCTTTTACTTTGGCTATTTATGATATATTTTTTAAAGATTTTAAGAATTCTGATACATAAGGGTGATCAGCCCTATGTCTGAGAGATGAGTTGCAAATATTTCCCCAGTCTTCGAGTTGTCATTTCTAAGTGTTTCACAACTTTATTATTGCAATTGATCACATTTATGAAGACTCCATAGTGACACAGTTATAATACAAAAAGGCAATTATAATAGAGCAAGACAGTCCATCAGTATTCTTGAAAAAAATTATTATTATAGCTGGGTACAGTCAGTGTATAAATAAATCTAATAACTATAATTTTTTAAAAATCAAGGCATAATGCCTAAGTGTTTTGTATTTTTTTTTTAGTTTTGGCAGTAGGTTTTGCCTTTGCATATATCACCTAAAACAAAATTCGGAACATTTGCATCACCCTGGAAAGGGTTCTTTTTCCTTTTACTTTTTTAATTAAAATTTTTTTTTTGGTTCTAATTAGTTGTACATGACAGTAGAATGCATTTATACATTTTGCTAGATCATACATAAATGGAGTGTATTCTCACATTTTTCTGGTTATACATACTGCAGGATCACATGGGTCATGCAGTCATACACATACATGAGGTAACAATGTCTGTTTCACTCTGGTATCATTCCCTCCCCTCCCTTCACTCTTTTTTCCTTTTAGAGTCAATTATTCAGTGTTCCCCAACTGGGTGAGCATTTTCTGATCCGCCACTCTAGATAAGTTTTTGAACATAACGTATTTGGGGATTGTTAGAGAATATACTCTTGTATTCGGTTTCTTTTGCTCAAACACGATGTATTTGAGATTCATTTATGTTGTTTGTTGCATGTATTAGTAGTTGCTTTACAATGGCATAATATTCCATTATTGGAGCAGACCACTATCTGTTTATCCAAAGGCTTGTTAATGGACACAGGTTGTCTTCAACGAGGGACTAGAAGCATTTGCGTATAATTTGTAGGCATGCATTTACATTTTTCCTGAGGTAACTACATAGAATTTCAAAATTGTACTTTTTGTACTCCTGGCAGTAGTACAAATGGGTTCCACTTGTTCATATCCTCTCCAATGCTAGCTTTTTTGTTTAAACTATTTTAGGCATGTGTAATGGTATCTCATTGCAGGTTTACATTTGAATTTCTCTTTTGATTATTGATGTTAAGTATAATTTCATGTGTTTTTGATGTCATCCGAAAATCTTCGTTTTGAAGTCTCTATTGAAATCTTTGTCTATTCGTAAATTCTGTATTTTCTTAATATTGAGTTATAGGGTTTTAAAAATATATTTTAGAAATAAGTCTGATATGGTTTATTTTCTTAAGATGGCTTTCAAAAACAGGTGTCTTTAATTTTGATGAAGTATAAACTATCAGTATCTTCCTGTGTGTGAATTATTTATTTTTAACAATTTTTATTGGTGCATTATAATTATAAAGAATCATGAGATTTGTTGTTACATACTTGTACATGCACAAAATTTAATTAGTAATTTGCTTCCATGTATCTTCCTTTTGATTAGCATTTATTGTGTCTTAAGAGATCTTTGCCTATGATAAAGTAATGAAGATTTTTCTTTTATGCTTTCTCCAGAAGTTTCATAGTTTTAGCTTTTAGGCTTATACCTATACAATACATTTCAGTTAAGTTTTGTGTTCAGAAATTTTTAATTTTTGTGACATAAAAATTGGTTGAGGTTCATTTTTTTCAATACAGTTACACAATTGTACAAAGGTAGTTCTTTCCCCCATTGAATTGGGATCACTGTTCAAAGAAAATCAATTGACCATTTAAGTATGGGTCTATTTTTGGACTCTCTACTCATTGTTCTTATGTCTATGCCTATAGCAATACAGCATTGTTTTGTTACCATATTTTATGTTTTAAATTTGGATCCAACTTTGTCCTTTTTCAAAATCATTTAATCTAATTTCTTTGCATTTCCCTATAAATTGAAGAATCAGTTTATCAACTTCTAGAAAAATGATCCACATTTGTTTAATCTTAGTTCTACAGTTAAATATATCAAGATTCACCTACCGTTCCTTGGCCATTCTTTCTTTAGGTAGCTCTTGTGTAGCTGAAATCTGTGCTTTGATTGCTTTTGTAAGAAGATCTCACGTATAGAGTATTCTCAGAAGTTTTCCTTGTTCTCTGGTGTTTGTATGTAGCCTTTACATGAGAAAGTCAGTTTGGATAAAAATGCTTGACTATACTTTCCCCCCTAAGAGCTCAATTGAAATCCTCCATCATCTTTTGCTCTTTTATGTTGCTGTAGAGAGACCTGAGGCCAGCCTGATCTTCCTCCTTATAAACAACTTGGTATTTTTGCTTATCTATCCAAAGGATATTTTCCTTATCTTTAAAACCTGGTTCCTGCCACGCACAGTGGCACATGCCTATAATCCCAGTGGCTTGGAAGGCAGAGGCAGGAGGATTGCAAGTTCAAAGACAGCCTCTGCAACTTAGCAAGGCCCTTAAGCAACTCAGCGGGACCCTGTCTCGAAAGAAAGAAAGAAAGAAAGAAAGAGAGAAAGAAAGAAAGGAAGGAAGGAAGGAAAGGAAGGAAGGGGGAGAGAGGGAGAGAGAGAGAGAGAGAGAGAGAGAAAGGAAGAAAGAAAGAGAGGAAGAAAAAAAGAAAAAGAAAGAAAAGAAAAGAAAAAGAAAAAAGAAAGAGAAAGAAGGGGTTGGAGATGTGGCTCAGTGGTTAAGTGCCCTTGTGTTCAATTCCAGTACCAACAAATAAATAAATAAAAATAAAAAATAAAACTAGTTCTTCTACTGCCATGTATAACCAAATTAAGAACAACAATGAAAAAAACCTGGTTCTTTTTTCAGGATGTGTCTCAGGGCCAAACAAAAATCTTCATTACTTTATCATAGGCAAAGATCTCTTAAGACACAATAAATGCTAATCAAAAGGAAGATACATGAAAGGAAATTACTAATTAGATTTTGTGCATGTACAAGTATGTAACAACAAATCTCATGATTCTTTATAATTATAATGCACCAATAAAAATTGTTAAAAATAAATAATTCACACACAGGAAGAACCAAGCAGAACCAGCCTTCCTCCCAGCAGCCTCCACAGTCCCCGGGCTTTCTCCTCTTCTGCTGTCCTAATGATGGGCTATTACATTTAATATGGCTGTGTGAGTCCTTGTGTGGTACCATCTTCTTTGCTTCTGGAACCACTCTGAGTCCTGGAGGGTTTCTACCTCCAATTTTGCTTAACTCAGTCCTGTATCCACTGTTGCTAGGAGAGATAGAGCATCTGCTTCAGGGAGAGGTCTGACCTCCCAGCAGCTGTGATTTCTCAAGTCTGCTAATGCTGAGACCCCTCAATACCCTCTGTCCTTCCATCTACTCATCCTCCCGGTAGCTTCTGTATCACCCGTTCCTCTAGCCAGCCTAGTTTGCAGACACTATCTGCCCTCAAATTTTGATGAAAATGGAATGTGTAGATTTTTAAATATCTTTTGTGGCCTTTTAAAGATTTCTCTGAGAAAGGATAAAAGGTTGAGTTAAAAGAACCTTGTTTATACCAGAAGTGTTTGGGTCCAGTCAACCTCCACAGCTTCCCAGAGTCCGATCATAATAAGTACATAACAGTTTATTACCATAAATGTGGCTGGGGGTTTCAATTTTACGGTGAATCTATAGACAAAGTCTGGAAGATAAACTTATAAATAAAGTAAGTGTAAGTGTTATAAATCTTGATAATGTAAAAATTGTTATATATTTGACAAATATTAATATTTGAAATAGAGGAAGCATAGAAGGGAGGATAAATACACAATTTGAGGGTCTCCTTTCATTAAGTCCAAGGATATACGCTAGCACAGCACAGAATGAAGCTGATAAACCCTTTGGACTGTGGTCTCCAAGAGGACAGGAACTTTACTTCACAAGGCCTCACACTCTCATGTGCTCATGTGCACAGGGGGAGGGCATTATAAGGATGTCTAAGTTGGCTGGGCGTGGTGGCACATGCCTGTAATCCCAGCAACTTGGGAGGCTGAGGCAGGAGGATCACAAGTTCCAGGCCAGCCTGGGCAATTTAGCAAGACCCTGTCTCAAAATTAAAAATAAAAAGTGCTGGAGATGCAACTCAAAGGTAGACAGTCACTGGATTCAGTCCCCAGTACTGGAAGAAAAAAAAAAAAAAGAATTCTAAGTCGATGACAAAATTTTAAAAAGCAGAAATTTAAATGTGTTAAAGTTACAGTGATACACACACACACACACACACACACACGCACACACACACATAAACCCAAAAACCAAAAACCAAAAACAAAACCACTAAAATCAGAAATTTCTAATGGTCATTTCCTTTAGAGAAAAGGAAGATATCTCTTCTTTTATTTTTCTGTGCTGAACATTTTAAAAATTATGTTCACACATTACTTCTATAAAAGAAATGGTTGCACAACATGGAAAGTGCTGTGATAATTGAGATGTTTGAGTGATTCTGTGGTTTCTGTGTATTCACTGAGAGTAACTATTTTAAAGCATTGGATTGTTATTATATAAATCTATATTATATATTAATGAGTTGGTTTTTTTTGGTCATTGTGATTTTTTTTGTAGTTAAGGTGTCATCTGTATACTTTTTAATTTAAAAAAAAAATTTGGTTGTAGATGGACACATTACCTTTGATTTTTGTTTGTTTGCTTTGGGGGGTACTGGGGATTGAACTCAGGGGCACTCGACCACTGAGCCACATCCCCAGCCCTATTTTGTACTTTGTTTAGAGACAGGGTCTCACTGAGTTGCTCAGTGCCTTGCTTTTGCTGAGGTTGGCTTTGAACTCGAAATCCTCCTGCCTCATCCTCCTGAGCTGCTGAGATTACAGGCGAGCACCACTACGCTGGCTACCCTTTTTTTAAAATTTATTTTTACTTGGTACTGAGGATTGAACCCAGTGCCCCACACGTGCTAGGCAAGTGCTCTCCACTGAGTCACAACCTCAGCCTAAACAGTATACTTTTATTTATTTTTATTTTTTTTTATTTTTACAGACTTCATTTTGATTCTTTGTACATAAACAGGATACAACTTTTCATTCCTATGGTTGTGCATGATATAAATTCATACCATTCATGTAGTCACACATGTACATAGGGTAATGATGTCTGTCTCATTCCAACATTTTTCATACCCCCACCCACTCCCCGTCTCATTTCCCTCTACGTAATCTAAAGTTCCTCCATCGTTCTCTCCCCCAACAAGCCCCCAACCCAATTACACTTTTTAAAAAAATATTTTTAGCTGTAGATGGACACAATATCTTTATTTTATTTATTCTTTTATGTGGTGCTAAAAATTGAACCCAGTGCCTCACACATGCTAGGCAAGTACTCTACCATTGAGCCACAACCCCAGTGCCTCGGTATACTTTTTAATAGCAGCATAATATTACATGAATCAATCATAATTCACTTAACCAATAATCCATTTTTCAGGTAGGTAAGTGGTTTATTATTCTATTATAGAATATTATGATAAATGTTCTTATAATGAAGCATTTTATGCTGCTGATTATTTCCATAAGATGTATTTTTAAGTTTAGAATTTGCAAGGGGTTTGCATAATTTTTATTAAATGATATTGCTATTTTAGTTCATGTAAAAAAGAGCAAGTTTGTCAAATGAATTTTGATTGTTCAGTTGAGTCTGGATTAGGCTCCATATCCTTATGGTCAAGCATATTCCTTAAATATATGATTGTTAGTAATCTAGAATGTGGAAGAATGGTGATGTTTATTTGACCACTTAGAATATTTGAATAATTAGGCTATTACACAATAAGGGTCTATTCCTCACCAAATCATGTAACAGGAAATATATATATATGTATCTTCATATATGCAAAATTACAACAATGATGTAAAATCTTTCCAAGTGAAATGGCCACATATAAGGGAACCCCTGTGCTCTCTAAATGAACAGGAAATTGTATTTGATTCTTCCTGTCAATTTATTCTATGCAAGAGAGAGACAGAGAACTCTTAATGAGTATTTAAAAACAGAGGCTTGGCACAGGCCTGTAATCCCCTAGACTTGGAAGGCTGGGGCAGGAACATCACCAGTTGAAGTCCAACCTGGGCAAATTAGTGAGACCCGGTCTCATAATTAAAAAAGAAGAACTAGGGATGTAGTGCAGTGGTAGAGCACCCCTGGATTCAATTCCCAGGAACACACTCACACACACACACAAACAAAAACACTTAAAAAAAACAAACCAAAAAACAACAAACCAATGTACATACACACATCAGGAAAAAAAAAATAAGAAGAAAGAAACAGGGACTAGTTTCATCTAAACTTATTTTGCTTTTGGAATATGCATATGTTTACATAGATAATTTCCAACCTCAGTTTGTTTTCCAAAGTGTAGCCTATTGAATATGTGAAGAGTTGCTGAGTGGCATTGGGGGAACTGACTTGAAGCAAGAAGTTAAGGGTGAATGATTCAAAAATTGACTGCAAACAGAGGGGATACACACACACACACACACACACACACACATGAAATTAGGTTATTTCATATAATATTTTAAATGTATTTATCTTTAAAAAAATAATATAGCAGAGAAATAATTTACTTTTTTAATATTAATATTCCTGGAGTTAAAATACCTAATGCTACCCCCCTGCAACATAGCCATTGAAAATGCTTTACTGTATATTAGATATTTATAGTATTGAAATTTGGTATTTAAAATAGAGTAGTTATTAGTGAAAACCACACAAATGCACCCCTCCTAGGGCTCAGGGGACCACCCAGGCCACAGTGCCCCGTCTGAGCCTGCTAACATGGTTGTGCCTCTGAACTGATATCATGTACCACTTTCTCCTAACAGGACTTCATTCCAGCCCCAAGGAGCAACCTCCTTTCCTCTTTCTCACTCATTCCATCAATGGGTTTCCTTTCCTACCATACCATGTTTTTTGTTTGTTTGTTTGTTTTGGTACCAGGGATTAAACTCAGGGGCACTCAACCACTGAGCCACAACCCTAGCCCTTTTTATTTTTTATTTTGGATAGGGTCTCTCTAAGTTGCTTAGGACCTCATTAAGTTGCTGAGGCTGTTTTTGAACTCACAATCCTCCTGCTTCAGCCTCCTGAGCTGCTGGGATGATAGATGTACACCAGAGTGCCTGGCCCGTACCATGGTTTTAGAAACAGTCAGTTACACACAACTCACCCCTTGCAGACATCTCTTTGAATGCTTTGTGTGTTAATACCCCCAGACATACCATCTTCTACTTTACATGCTTTTTATAAAGATTCAAACAATCCCAAAGTGTTGAAAGTAAAAAGTGAAAGTTTCAGTTTGATTTTTCCATTTGGTTTCTAGAGGTAACTGAATTTAACAGTTTAGCATGTGACTTTTCGGTTTGCTCTATTTTATCAATTCAGAAGATATTCAGTAGATATTTATACAGATATTTAGCCCATCCACATATCCATGTTTTTAATATAACCCAAAATGGGTTTACATTATACATACTGTTTTACAACCTGTGGTTTTTCTCTGTTTAACACTTTCACTTACAGACAGCTTGCCATAAGGGCATGTCAGTACATAGAAGTCATTTTTTCTTCTGAATGGCTGTATGAAAATTCTATTATATGATAAAGTGGGATTTGTTTAACCAGTTTCCATCTGATGGACATTTGGGAACCTTGATATTTCTTAAAAGATTTCCAAAGAAATGGATATCATCCCAGAAAGACATTCCCTTTTGTCACTCACCTCCCAGAAGGCAGTCTGCCCTCTGAGAAAATAGGCAACTTGCTATTCAGACAATTAGAAGGTGCGTGGTGCGTGAACATGTCCTTCTCTTCCTCCATTTGGTTTGATGTGTTGAATGTGAAACAAGACCAGAATAGCAGCATCAGCATATGTTGCTACTGTTCTTTTAAGGGCTCCTCATTTCCCTGGAGTTTTCTTCTCTTGACCAGGGAGGATGGGTGCAGAGCAGCTGCCTCACTATATGGGTGAGTATGGCTGTGTGAATGTGTGGCCACTGTTCGTCAGAGAACAAGGTGGCATGCCGAAGTTGGGTTCATGACATCGCCTCAGTTGAACACCAGGCTTGTCCTACCCTCGGACAGATTGCTTTTTTGCAGACAGGAAAACTGCAATGTCCAGTTATCATCCATACACACACTTATACACAATTACACACGTGCACACAACATCCCATGTATGTACATACAGATATACTCCCCCACACAGTCACATGCACATACAGGCACTCATGCACAGCCACATACACGGACTCACATTCAGAATCATTTTATTCAAATAAAGGTCAGTGTGGTGATCTGGTGCTGGGGCAGGGGAGGATTGGAGGAGCACATGACTCTGCAAACTCAGTCCTGCCCTGCATCAGGACACAGACCAGCTGGCTCTAATCTCTGACCAACATCCATAGCCTTGGGTGAGCTGCTCCATGACTAGCTTATCCTTCCAAGTCCTTCTTGTGGGGTGGGCATGTGCCGCTGTCCTGGACAGCTTCTTCAGAGCAGGGACAGCTCCTAAATAGAGGGGTCACTTCTGGTACAAAGTACTCATGTGTCTACTCTGGCCTTTTCCTGTGTTGTTGATTCAAGGCCCTTTTCTTTCAATTCAGGGGAAGACCCAGCAAATTTGAAAGGATCGTCACGTTTGGTTGAATCCAATTGAAGTTGCCTTAATACCTACTCCATGCAGGGAGCTTTGGCACAGTAAACCTGACGCTGTCTTCAGGCCTATGCTTTCCTAGGACTGCATTTCAGATGTGGCCAAACTGCTTGTCACTGCAGAACCCTCTTCTGCCATCGCAGCAGTCACCTTGCCACACACCTGCACATAGGCTAGCAGCAGTGCCACTGCTGTGTGGTAAGTAGAATTTTGAAGGTGCCAAACAAGAATCTTCTTTTGGATGGCTTAGACACCAGCGTTCAAGAAAGGTGTGGTGGCACACATCCGTAATCCCAGTGATGTGGGAGACTGAGGGAGGATTGCAAGCAGCTCTGTGGTAGAGTTCCTCTGGGTTCAATCTCCCAGTACAAAAAAAAAAGAAAGAAAAGAAAACCAGCATTCAATATGGCACTTTTCCAGTGTTTTTAAGCCTTCGACACAATCTCCTTATTTCTCCTTGTCTTCTTTCTCCAACCAGCACCCTCCGATGATGTAAATGAGGATGCTCTTCAGGCAGTTTCACTGGGGCTCAGCCTCTTGGTAATTCGAGTGCTGTTTTAAAGGCTGTGGGTCTTGGTGAGGTGGACACTGCAGTTTGGGGAGAATGGGAAGTGGTATGACCTTGGGAGAAAGGATGTCTTGAGGTGACATTCATTCCAGTCCTTTGATCCATGTGGACTGAACTCCCACAATATTGAAGGACTTGCTGAAGCCATTATGTCCACACCATGAAGGAAGGCACATCCCTCCAGTGGGAGAGACCCAGGGTGAACAAATAAATAAATAAATCAGTAGTGGTGACTGCATGGAAGAAAAGCAAAGTAAGAGCATGGAGGTGTGTGTGCACACATGCACATGTGTGTCATTGTCTTCTTCTCCTTCTCCTTCCTTCCTTCCTTTCTTTCTTTCTCTTTTCCTTTTTTTTTTTTTTGGTACCAGGGATTGAACCCAGGGTGCTTAACCACTAAGCCACATCCCTGGAACTTTTTTATATTTTTAGAGACAAGATCTTGCTAAGTTGCTTTATGGCCTCACTAGGTTGCTGAGGCTGTCTTTGAACTTGCAGTCCGCCTGCCTCAGCCTCCCAAGCTGCTGGGATTACAGACATGCACCATCTCAACTGGTCATAGTGGGAACTTTTGAGAACAGACCTGACATCAGTGAAAAACAGCTATGGGGCAATTTGGAGGAAGAGTGATCTGCCGGGCAGAGGTCACAGTGCATGCAAAGGCCTGAGGTGGACAAGCTCGGCTTTTTTGTGGGAAATCCAAGGAGACTGGCTGGAGCACAGTGATTCAGGAAGAGGATGGAGAGGGAACTGGAGGGGGAGCTAAGGACCTGAATGCCCTGGTAAGGAGTCTGCATTTTAACTTAACATAGAAGCCACTGGAGGACGTGGAGCAGGGGAATGCTTATGGTCTGATTTTTGGTTTTAAAGAGATGGCTCTGGCTACTGTGGGAAGAAAAATGTGTTTAAGTGGCAAGAGGTAAAGGAATGACCCATAAGGAGTCAGTCGCATGAGTGCAGGGATGAAACATAGATGTCTGATCCAGACAGAGATGGGGATGGTGGGGATGGAGGGAAGGATTCCATGTGTGCAAGTGTGTGTGTGTGTGTGTGTGTGTGTGTGTGTGATGGTAAAGCAGGAAGCTGGGCTTCAGCCCAGGGTCCAGTGGCTTTGGTAGGTGAGGCAGAGTGTGAATCAGAGCAGTACCAAGGTGTGGAAAAACTTGCTGGGTTTTCAGGATGAAAGTAGTAATATCTGTTGAATATTTAGGTACATTATCCCATTTCTTCCTCCCTGTGCCTTTGCAAAGTTGACTCTGTTATCCATCTTTGGGGGTTGAGAAAAGAGTGGTTCAGAGAGGATAGATGACTTGCCCAAAGTCTCACAGCTAGTATGGGAGGAAGCTACAGTTTGAACCTAGATTTGTTTGACCCCCAAATCCATAATGTCATCAGGTTCTGCACACCTTACCTGTTATGGTTTGGATGTGAGGTATTCCCCAAAAGCTCACGTGAGAGACAATGCAAGAAGGTTCAGAGGAGAAATGATTGGGTTGTGAGAATCTTAACCCAATCAGTGAATTAATCCCCTGATGAGATTAACTGAGTGGTAACTGAAGACGGGTAGGTAAATGAAGGTGGGCATTGGGGGCGTGCCTTTGGGGTATATATTTTGTATCTGGCGAGTGGAGTCTCTCCGCTTTCTGCTCATTCTTTGAGCGGCTTCCCTCCACCACACTCTTCTGCCAGGATGTTCTACCTCACCTCTACCCTAAGGAATGGAGCCCATTGTCTATGAACTGAGACCTCTGAAACTGTAAGCCCCCAAATAAAGTTCTCCTCCTCTCCAATTGGACTGGTCAGATCTTTTAGTCACAGCACCAAAAAAGCTGACTAAAACATTACCCATCGTGTAAGAGAAGTCTGGCGCTCACAAAAAATAGTAATGGCCATTGGCATCAGAATCCTCTGAGGAGCTTGTTAGAAATGCAGTTTTCCCTCCACCTCATGCTCCAATGTGGATCAGAACCTTGAGGGGGTTAAGAGCCACTTTGGGAGGACAATCAAAGATTTTAGTTTGTCTTATATTTTGCTCTAACATCTGCACCCTCAGCTTTAGCCTAGGCCCCACTATCTGAGCTGCTACAGAAGTTATGAGAATCTCCATTCCTATTGTTTTGAATAATGCATTCACATGGTCCCACACTAAAATGATGCAGACATGATCTGTATAGTGTGAAAAGTCACCTTTACTTCTGTTTTCATGCATTCTTTTCCCATTAATCTCTGAGCAGCTAATAACCACTCGTTGTTTCTTATGTATCTTCCATTGTTTTTACAAGCAAAAGCAAATATATATTCTTGTTTTTCCCATTTCTAACTAAGGTAGCACACCATATACATTGCTATATACCTTGCTTTAAAGTAATTTAATATGTCCTAGAGGTCTTTTCACACCCATGTGGGAAGCACCCTCTAAAAAAATAGCTGCATAGTATCCATGTTTAAGAAATGGCTATACCATTTTTTTTTTAAACAAATCGTGCACTGATAGCCATATGGGTTGCTTCTGGTCTTGTGCTTTTGGTGATAATGTGACAATGAATAACTGTATATCTGCATCATTTAGTAACTATAACATAAATTCCCAGAAGAGGAATTGCTGCGTTAAAAATTCAAGCATTTGCTGTTTGGGTTGTTCAGGGTGAAGCATTTTGCATCCCCATTAACCACATCACAGCCTTTAAACTGGTGTCCCTTTCTAATCTATAACAGTAGATCTTTACTGGTTCATTTTGATTCTATACCCCCTTTACTATCCTGATAAGAAAATCACAATATACCCTACTCTAAGTCAGAATTTTAAAACAAGATCAATATGATGCCTTATCTGGTAATATCAAAGAGAAATAAGATAAGAACAATTTATTTTAAAAATGTGGCATTGCACTATGTGAAATGCTTGTGTAAGATTAACTGCAAGATGTAACAAAGTCCTATGTGTAGACTGCGAAGAGCAAACCACAGACAGAAGCCCCAAATGGTGACTCTGGAGCTGTATGCACCCTTGTTTTAGGAAGAATCTTCTGATTTTCCAAAAGAGAAAAAACAAAAACAAAACAAACAAAAAAACAAGAACAAGAACCACCCACAAAACCCAAAAAAACTTCACCAACCAACCTAACAAACAAAACTTCTTGGTAAGAATCTTAAAAAGACAACCTTTCCTTTATTTACATAGTACTTGCATTCCTGGAAAATTTCGTGTTTATTTAAACCGTGAAAAAACTTCTTTGTATTTATATATAAAATGGATTTAAGTTCTAGATTCAAATAGTTGCAAGTGTGTTTTTCTCCTAGCTGAATGTACAGTGGGACATGTTTAAGTCCTGCGGGGCACAGGACAATTCTTCCTCCTATCGACTGTCCTGCCCCTATCCACTAAATGCCAGTACAACTCCTAGTTGTTATGACAAATGGAAAAGTCCCAGAGGCTCAACGTGCCCCAGCTACTCACATGCTCAATGCTCTTCTTCCTGGAGAACTGTACTGGGTGGAAGGGGTTCTTCCTAGGGAATTTATTCCCTAGCCTGGGATCAGGAGAAAGTTTTAAAAACATTCACCTGTTTCATCTCTCATTTCTGTCCAAACCCCACCCAGTCATTTGTTGCAGGATTAAGTGCAACATCCTTTGCTGGATTGGGATGGTATGCTGGTCAGTCAATCAAAGCTTCATTTGGCTGGATTCAGCCAAATGGGTGAAGATGGCAAGTAGGACCCAATGCCTGATGCTGCGTTTGGTATACTGAAAGGTGCTCTTGGCTGTGGCTATAGGAACTCCTTGACCTGAAATCAGGTGACCTTTCTTTTAGTGGCCATTTGCTTTTGGACTAGTGGCTAAAACCCAGTTTCACTGTCTTCTATTAAATAAGATATAGGACCAGGTAGCTTAAAGATCCCTTTCTACACTGACTTTTGTGATTCTGGAAGAAATGATAGATTACTTAAGTGGTAGGATTCCAAATCTCTGCAACACTTCAAGTTCTGAAAATTTTAAATATCAGATTTTTTTTTAAAAAATTGATACAGTAGGAAGTATTTTGTGGGATCCATGTTAAATGTTATGTGCATTGTGTTCTGCCTAAGATGGTCTGTGTGAAATAGTTATAAAATGTGCAAAAGGCTAGACTCCTGGGGCTGCAACTCCTGTGCCCAGACTCCTCTTTCTTACACTTTAGTTGCTCAGAAATAACTTCAGAGTTTACCTGTGTCAGGCTGGCAGAGTGTAATGACTTCATTATCAAATGTCATGACCTTGGCGTCCACTGGCCTTTAGTGTACTCCAGCAGTCATCTGGTTGTTTAAACATGACTAAGCTGTATCATTGCTCTGTACCTACATTCTCCCATCAATTAATAGGTATAACAATAGTAAGGGTATCACAGGCAGTTTTTCTTCATACCTAGTATTGTTGGTCCCTGGTCAAAGTGTATCATATTTCTCCCTCCTAGTGGGAAACGACCACAAGGCAGGTCACCTGATTTGTTCACCTCTGGTTTCCCAGCATGTCCAACCGTGCCTGTCATGTAAAAGATGCTAGGTCATTATTGAGTGGATGAATGGGCGAGTGCATGAAGGGCTGTTATATAGATACCATAGAGAAAACGGGTGAAGTCTTAGGAATTTGGGCTAGCATGCATACTCGTTCATTCACTCACGCATTCATTTAGAAAGAAGGTTCTTGCATTCTGACAGGAAAATTAATTTTCTCCCAGCCCCCAATTTGAGTGAGAAGGCCATCCGGACCACTTGCCCTGGGGTCAGGCCGTGCTTGGCTCGGCTTGGGAAGGACTGGCACGTTTTCGTAGGCGGGAGGTGTGCACAGAAGCGGAGAATTCATTATAACCGGTTAGTCATCCGAAGAGATTGTAGACATTGCCGTGGGCGGAGCGCACCTGGTGTTCCCCGGGGTGGGGCCTGTTCGCTGCGCTGCTCCCCTAGGTGCGTGCGGGACTTGCCAAAGCCCACCGGAGCCCAGGGTCTGCTGACTCGGAAAAAGCTCCTATGGCCCATCGGCGCTCCTTCGCCCCGTGGAGCCAACTCTGAAATCAATCCCAACATTAGATGGGGCAACTTTTTCCAGGGATTGCTGGGCAGGCAAGCTGGCCTGGATCCTAGCTAGCCCAACACCACCCAGAAGGGACTGGAGGCCACCCTAACTTCCCTGCAACCTGAGGGTGCAGAAGCCAAGGGCAGGTGACAGGGCGGAACGCAAGGGTCCTGTTGCTGAAAAGTATGCAAATAAGGAGAACCTAGGCGGCGGGAGCGCTGGGAAACTCGGCAACGTTAGGAGCGCGCGGCTTGCCAGGGTCACCCGAGTTGCGCTCGGCGGGAGAGGATGACTCAGCCTCAGTCGGGTCGGTCTTCACCGCCAGCCCGCGCGAGGGCTCCACAAAGTTCCTAGTCACACCCAGACCTCGTATGGGGACAAGGGGCTCCGAAAGCTGAGTCCCGGGGTTGGGGAGGTGACGGGAGAGGCCGCGGGGAAGCCTGGTTCGGCACCCAGGGGTTTCCCGGACTTCCTTTTCCCTCGCCCTCTCCTCTGCGGGCGGCCAGACTGCACCTCCTCCGGCGCTCAGCGGCTTCCGACCTGAGGGCTGGGGCTGGCGTGAGGAGCCGGTGGAGAAATCTTTCCCCCCTAAATCAAGGGTGTCCGCGGGTCAGGATGGACCCGGCGCCGCATTTGCTTCCTCTTTCAGCCCTGACATCCCGGTTGCTGCCACTCGCCTCCAGGGCGCTGACCCGGGTCTCAGCCGGCTGGTGCGAGGGCAGCTCCGAAAGCCCCGGGCCCACGGTGGGGCGCGCCGGGGGAGGCTGCGCTGCGGGCCAACGCCGGAGCCCCGCGCTCGTGCGCCCGCGCCGCGGCGGCAGCGCCTCCCCTCCGCTCCTTCTCTCGGGCGCCGCGGCCCAGGAGCAGCTGTGGGCGGCCACGCAGCGGTACCCTAGCCAGAGCCCCCAGTTCCATCCCGCCCTGCTCCGCCCTGCGTGCGACCCCGTTCGCCGCCGCGAGCCGGCCCCTTCCTCACACTTCTGCTTCTTCACCCGGAAAACCGAGAGGCGTGGGTGGGGGTCGCGGCACATCTGGGCTCCTCGTACTTCGACCCTGCCGACCCTGACCTGGCCCGGGGGCAGTCGGAACACGCGGCGCCCACGCTGAGCCATCAGTGGCAAAGTGTGGGGCGCGGAGCCCTTGGGTTTCCTTCTGCACCCCCACCCCCACCCCGGCTTGGGTCGCCAGGGCCTGAGGCCAGCCCCGGGGCAGCCCGAGAGTCGCGCCCGCGGCGGCGGACTGCGGAGTTGTAAAGAACTCGGTGACCGCAGTGGGCCGGGCGGGGCAGGGTGCGATCCGCCGCGACCAAGGACACTGGAGTTTTCGAGTCCCCGCCCGCGAGGCGCCTCCCGCCCTCCCGTCGCTGCCCGCCGGCCCCCCCGGGGCCGCCGGGGCGGGGCCCGGCGGCCGCCGCGGGAAAGGCGCGTCCCCCTGCCTCCTCCCGCGCCCGCCTCCCTCCCCACCTCTCTCCCTCCCTCCTCCTCTCCGCCCTCCCCCCCACCCCGCTCCTTTTTCTGCTCCCCAAGTGAGCCTGGCGCGCGAGAGGCAGGCGGGGCGGCGCGGAGCAGAGCAGGCAGCCCAGCGCGCTCGCCCACCGCCCGCCCGGCGCAGCTCCCCACGGCCACTCTCGTCGCCGCCGCCGCCGGCGCGTCGGAGAGAGCCCAGCATGGCCGGGCCGGGCTCGCAGCGCCGCGCGTCCCGGGGGGCCTCGGCGCTCCTGGCCGCCGCGCTTCTCTACGCCGCGCTGGGGGATGTGGTGCGCTCGGAGCAGCAGATCCCGCTCTCCGTGTAAGTGCCGGGTGCTGCGCCGCCCGTGGAGGGGACCCCGCCGCCCACAACCTACTGTGCCCAAGTTTGGGCGCCTGCAGGTGCGGCTGGACAGGACCTGCCGGGGGCACCGGCCTCGCCGGCCTCGCCTCTCGCACCTGCCTTTCAGGACCGGCGTGAGGCGGTGATGCTGGGGTGGGCTCCTCTCACCCCTTCCTTCGGGTTGGCGAGTGAGACCTGGAGAGGCTCACCTCAAGTGACAGCAGCAAGTTTGGAGCCTGTTTACCGACTCCAACTTCCATGGGCCGTTTAATTCCCTCCTTCTTTGCTACCTTATCATCTCACTTATTTTTGGGGGAAGGGGGATGGGTGGATTTCTTCGGACTACTCTATGTCCAGTGATGCCCATTTTGGGCGATCCAGTCTTCAGATAATTGTTCAAATGAAACCCACTGGGCTTTTTGGAGAGCTCGGGAGACTTTGCGCATTCTGAACTATGTGACCCCCCTCGTATCCCCTCCCGCTCTGCGCTCTGCAGTTTGGCACTGGTAGTTTCTGCCAAGGCGCTTTTTCTATCTTTTCCCCCCTTTTCTTTAATGTTACGTCGCCCGGTTCCTTCAGCCATAGCCCCATGTGTGCGTGCGTGTCGACTGTGGCACGAGTGTTACATTTCTTCCTGTGCCCTTTCTCCCTGTAGGGTGAAGCTGTGGGCCTCCGCTTTTGGTGGAGAGATAAAATCCATCGCTGCTAAGTACTCCGGTTCCCAGCTTCTGCAAAAGGTAAGGTTTCCGTGGTGGCAGGAAGCGATGATTTTTCCAGCACAGAAAATGGAGGCAGATTTAGTTTTCCAAACAAACGTGAGCCCCGAGCTGCATCAGTTATCAGAGGAGTCTCTGGTCCCGGTTTCTTGGCATTGTGCTGTGCAGTGACTTCTCCCTACCAACCGGTTATTTTTAGATGACACTTGATTCTAAACACAAAGAAAAGCAGGATACTCACTTGCACTGTCCTGGCTGGGGCTTGGAAATTGAGTGTTTTTGCATGGCTTTCCTCTCAGTGTCGGTATTGCTGTTTCAATGTGAGAACAGATGCTCCTCAGGCCAAAAAATGCTAACTTCATCCAAGGGGCAGAATCAGTGCGTGTTTTATGATGTCTTTCACCTTGCATTGGAGGCTCAGTGGGGTTCAGTGTATCAGAGAGAGACGCTGCACTATTGTTTGTCATCCCTGCAGTTGTACAATCCCATTATTCCCCAATCATCTAGACCCAGGGCTGGGATGCATTACATCATTACAGATAAGGAGAATGAATGTGGTTATCTTTCCACTCAGCTGCACTGCCGAGTAATAACCTATGAGAGTAGTCCACAAACTTAAGAAATTGGTCTGCGTCCATATAATTCTGGAGAGTAATGAGAACAGAGAATTGATTATTAGGCTTTTATCAGAAGCTGCATCAATTTTAATTCAAACAGGCAGCATTATGCTTAAAATTACATTGTGAGATCTACGGTCCTTCGTTCTCCCCTCCAAGAAATACAGAAAAAGAATGGGCCAGGGAGGACAGAATAGAGGCTTTAAGAGAATTTTAAGTTAACAAATCAATAGTATTAATCCCATATTCTTTTGACAATAGAAAATAAAATTGGCCTTGAGGGGATAGTTCTCTGAAAATGGGTATAAACAGCTTAAATTGTGAAGTTAACTTTTAAGCATTTTTAAATGTGTTTTTTGGGCCAACATACCATATGTGTTGTGCATGCTGCCTGGTAACCAAGTACGTATTTTATTTATGGCATTCCATTTCAGAGAGTAGCATTTTTGGGGACATTATATGAAACAGTTTCTCACATGAAATCCAAATATCATAATAAAGCCTCACCCCACAGTGAGATGACAAGGTATGTTGGCTTAAAATTTTCCAGTAGCCCACATTCCTTGAAACCATTGGGAAAATTGTTTGCTCACCTCTGTAATTTGCGAAGTTCCAGAGTCAGTTGATATAAGCTTGATTCTATGATATGCCTTTGTAGAAGGTGATATTTTACATCCCTGTGATCCTCCTTATAGGAATTACCTTTTCCTCTTGTATTCTTGTCCTCTGGACAGGTCGCGGTCTGTACTCTGCTTTGGTTTTTTGCCCACTTGTCAGATGTTGTGTGTGAAGAGCTCTGGACTGACTGTGGCGTTGCCTGTGTGTTTTCCCTATGCTTTTAAAGAACAGAACATTTTGTATAACTTTAAAGAAATATTTCTCATCTGCATGTTTTAGTTGTAGCAACTCTGAAAGAATCTCTTCAGAGCCTCTTTTTTTCCTTATATATTTTCTGTCTCACATTTGGTGGATGCCTATGAAAGATGATTTTTTTCCCTTTCTGAAGTTAGAACACACACACATGCACCCACAGACTGCACAAAACCCCATCAACCCTATTATTGGTTATTCTATAATAGCAAATTGGAAACAGCTAAAATGCTTCTCTTACCTTCTCATCAGCATCCTTTCTGATATTGAATTCACTAGCCTTGCTTTGCTTTTGTCATGTTTGCAGCTTGACAATTGTGAAATTATTTCCAGCTGTTTATGGCTTTGTTGTCATTTCTTGCTGCTGCCTGGTATTTTGTGATCTGATGTGAGGGGCAGGTGAGGTGTTGTTCAGCATGAGGTTCTGGGATGGGTATCTGCTTTAACACTTGATTGGCAATCATCTGCTCTGGGGGTCCTGAAAAGCCCATGGCTTCAGGTTGCTTTGGCAAGGACTTTCATGAGTGTTAGGAAGGGTATGTTAGACAAATTGGGAAACATTTTTGCAAGTATCTTTTGGCCATCTCAGTCCATCGCCTCCCAAATATGATTGTTTTTAAAATTAGCAAAGAACATTGGTATAGAGAGCTCAGAGTATGAATGGGGAAAGATCTGAGATGCTCTGAGTGTAGGAAGTATAACATCATTTGGAAAAGCAAGAAGACAATTGCTTCTCTTGCTTTTTTTTTTTTTCAAGTTTTTGGCTACTCACGGAAGGAATTATTCCACTAAACCAAAGCTTTATGCATCTATCCATCACTTCACTGAATCCTTACCAATTAAGACATTTTGAAAATAAGTTAGCAAAACGCAATTGTAAAAATGCAACATTGCATTAAGGGAATGCAAAGGTGACAGTAACATGTTCCATAATAGACTGTAATTGCACTTTTAAGGAATGGACATTTAAACTTGATTTTCAGTTAAGAAAGTTGTACTATATACCATTATGTAATTTTATGTATTGTAATTTTATGTATTTTATGTAATTTCTTTAATTGACATTTCATGTTGTGATTCAGTGAAGTATATTCAATTTTAAAGTGGGAGTTTGGTAATTTCTGCAGTAAGGCCTAAACTTTACAAAGTAAAATATTGTAAATAGAAGTTAAATACGAATTGGCCATCTATTTTAAGGTGTTTAAAGACCTGGAAAACTGCCATCTGGGTAACATGTTTTCATTAGGTACTGTAATATAAGATGGTAGCATTATTCCTAATTTCATCAGAGTAAACACAAACATTTAGCAATATACTTCATTATCACATGAGAAAAGAGAATTATTTTCTCAATTGTTTCTCTTTGATACCATGGCTTTTCTTACTTTATATTACAACAATATATTAGGTTTTTGATGCCAGACTTTCCAATTTTTTTTTTAAATTTTTTTGGTCTCTGCTGAACCCAGAAGTAGCAACTGATTAATACTATATGAAGGGGGTAGTTTTGATTTTATAAAATGCAGTAAGCCGTATTTTTGCAAATTTGTGTGTTTTCTGAACACAGTGGAAGATGGTGGGACTTGAATGTTGGTGTGAATCTCAAGAGGTTTCGATATTGTTAGAGCATAGCAAGCCCCAGGAAGGGAAAAAAGTTCTGGTGTGCTGCTCTGGGCCTGGATGGTAGATACTGCAGGGTTTCCATTCACTTCAACTTGTAATTAACTTTTTTTTTTTTTTGACACATTCACTCTAGCGTTCTGCAGCTCTGTCCTTCTGCAGCCCTGTCGTCCCATCTCGCTTCATTCTCCCCAAAGAATGTGCTTTGTCTGAGTTCTTTTGGGGAGGCCTTGTTTCATCACCTCGCTATTTTGGGATTCAGTGAGAAGCATTCCAGTAGGTCTGCGAACCTGGGCTGTTAAACTCATAGGCTCTGCACCTTTAGCATTCACAATAAAAGACATCAGGCCTTTGTGATTCTCATTTCATCCTCCTCTGGGGGGATTTTGGTAGGAACTGAGTTTTTCATTCTGTTGAGGTTGCATTCCGGGAGTGAAAGTTCATGGGAACGGAGGGTTCCCATTACATTTTTCAGAATCATGATAATAAATACACAGCAGAAATACAGGTAATATGCATTTCTGCAATTAAGGCCCGAAAATAATTGACATTTGCCTTGGACGCCTCCTGCGGCACTTACCAGGCATGCTCTTCTTGGAGTGCACAACCAGGATTTTGTGTTATCAACTATTTATTGAGAAAGTGGCTTTAATACATAAACTTGATGTCTCTTTCCACAGGACAGAGTCAGCAAAGTAAAAGGTTGATTCCTTAAGCCAGTTTTATAATTATGACTTTTCATCAATGTGGAAATCGATGGACTTTTAAATAATTAAAAAGGAGTGTTCACGTACTAGGACTTGAGTAGCGGTGCTGTGCTGCCTGTAGGAAGCCTGACATTACAGATTATGAAGGAGGCTCTATTCCGTTGAACATTTGTCTTGAATAAACACAGTTACTTGCCACCCCAAAGAGAAATGCATTCAGCCTATAATGCCGATGACTTAATTCATAGTACCACTTCAAGTGACTGGACCTTTCCCCTGCAGATTATTTTTTAGAGTCTTGAAATTTCTGAAATGACAGTTTTCAGTCTTTCTGGGCAGTTGATTTCACTAGGATGTGCATCTTAGGCAAATATCCAATTACACTTGCAAACTCACATATGGTGGGTCACTTGATAAGTTTTTGCATAAACCTCTTTCCTTCATTCTTTTCTTTTTTAAAAATCTCTTTCTTAAAATTCCTTTCCCATCAGATGCGTTCTACTTTGTTTTGCTTAGGTGATTTACAGATGCTAGTCATAATAAAGGGAAATGAAAATATAGGCATGATTTTCCTGTTGGAGGTGGACTGCAGATTTTTATTCTGATATGGCTATTAGATTTGATCTACTAGTATGGTGTTTTAATGCTGCTTTAATTAATTAATTAAGTAATTAATTAATTAGTTTATTCTAATAATGTTTGATTTTGGGCAAACATGTGAATACCAAACACCTAACAATTATGAAAGCTGTCAGGCATGGGCAAGCACAATTAGAGCTTCCAGTTTCTGATGAAGACATAACTGTGTATTAGAAAGAACAAAAGTGAAATAACTGTGAAGTGATTTTCCCCAATACCTGCAGCCCTTTCAGGTGTTTCGTTTCCTTGCAATTTGAAGCACATGTTCACAGGAGTGCAAGGTTGGGATTTTAGCCTTTTCAGGTTTTGATTGATCCTCAGTCGGTGTTTAGTGCTCCCATTTAGGATGATCAATGAATGACTTGGTGTGCTGGGCTTAACTTAGAGAAGTGCACCTTCTCACGTGAGCAGGATCCTTTGTTTCAGGGTTGTCATTAATCCAGATTTGCCATCATAGAAGCCAACAAATAGACTTTTGCTTTATCCAAACACACATCATCTGTCAAGCAGTGAGTGGCATTTATATCTGGGTCCCTGCACCTTTCATAGTCACTGTGCTGGTTGAAAGAGCCTTGGAGTTGAGACCTCCAGCATCTTCTAGATAGAGAATTTTAGGTCGTGAGTTCCCCAAGACATGATGGTTTGACTTAGAGGTTTTGCAGTGGCTGAGACTGAGAAAGAAATTAAATAGCTGTTATAAAATGCCAGTCTATAAATTAGCAAAAGAGATTTCCCCATTTTAATGTCATTTTTACACAAAGAGACATAATGCCCTATGTTTCACCTCAAGTGGCTGAAGGGAAGCTCTTGAGTATCATTCAATGAGAGGAAGAGTTCCTGATGTCAGGCTCTGGCGATCTTCAGCTGTCCTTCTCAGTCCATTAAACAGGACTTAGCCTGTCCTTCAAGAAAGGAAGATAAAATGGTGAGGAAGAGGAGGGTGGAATTTCCCTGAGTAGGTAGTGATGGGCAGATTCCCTGAGGCAGTTTTTCCTGAATGTGAAGCACCGCCAGGTTCCTCTGCAGAGCGGTCTGATCTGTGCCACGACCCTGGGTATGTTGGGCATCTGTGAGACCGATACATATATAGGGTGTGCGCCAGCCCACCTGCTTTCCAGAGTCAAGTTATTTTACAAAGAAACTCTGAAAATGGGTCTGGTATGTTTCTAACAAGTGGTAAGCATTTCAATTTTCATCTGCTGTGAACAAGTTCAAATAAGGCGCTACGTTTATAAGGGGTATGGCAATGTATGTGTTTCATTGCTTCTCAGTTACCCCAAATCAAGATTATGAAAATAAACAACTCAGGAGCCAAACTGTTAGTGTGCATTTCAAGGCTGTACTGGGAAAGAGAGCATTATCTCTTGACAAGGAATAGATGGTGGTTGCTTCACTCTGTGCACTTTGGAGTATTTATCTTGGCACCCGTTATTGGAAAACAGTACCCTCCCAAGGTTAAAAGAGCTGTTATCCATGTAAGCGATCTGAACCGGCAAGTTGGGCAGGGCTGTAATGCTCTGGGTTCACACAAAGGACCTCTGGTAATCCATTTTAAGGCAAGTAACTCCCCATCGATACTGGGGGTTGAGCATGCCATTACCTTATTAAGTTTTTGTGTGTGTGTGTGCCCATGCCAATAAAAGTGGAGGCTGCTCATAACAGAATGTGCTGGATGCTGCCTGCTGTTGGAGAGCCTGTTCTCGTCCTCTCGGGTTGCCAGAGAGGTTGTTCTGAGAGATCCAGCCAGGGCGCTGGGACAGACCTAGTGACCCAGTCCCCCAGGCTTAGATTTTTCCATCTTGTGGGATTTCGTATGCAGTTGGAATGTGAGAACCTGCTGAGATTGGGACCAGCTGTATAATTCGCACAGCCCATTGCAAAGTGCAGAATCCCATGTTAAAAAATTATTTAGCATCTCAAGATGATGACAGTAGAGCATTAAACCAAGTGTGGGGTCCACCCGGCCCTGCAAAGCCCCCCGTGGGTCAGGCTGCCTTCATTTTGGTGCTCTGTTCTTCTTTCTCGGTAGCTCTATTCAGACAGAGGCTTCCTTTGCCCACCATTGTTCCAACTCCAGGGGAATTCTATGTGGTAATAGGTGGAGAGCTTGGAGTATTTCCAGAGATGCCCATCCTTGGAGATGCCGTGTTGTCAAAGGAAAGGCCACTGACCTAGCAGCTCTGTCTGCTTATCTTTTCTGTCTGCAGTAGCCTTGGATGAATTGTTTCATCTGATGGTAAAAGCAGGTAGCATTCTCTCTGCAGTCTCTCTATTCCAGGTCCTGTGATAAGCACTTCTGGTTCGTTATCTCACTAAATTCTCCCAACAACCTAATGATGCAGAGAGTGTCATTCATCCCACTTTACAGGTTTAGAAGCTGAGGCTTGTGGAAGCGAAGCAGCTTCCCCACGGTGACTGAGGGGCTTCTGGAATTTGCACACCTGGCCATGGAGCTGCACTATCTTGTTTTTGTGTTATCTTTCTCCACCTCAGTTCCAGTTTAAAAAAATATGAATAATACTCAAGTTTCTCTTCCTCAGGAGTATTTGGGAGGATTATGGGAGATAAAATCTGGGAAATTACTTCGGAAACAATTAAAGCCTAGGTTAATGGCTGAGAGGACCTGGTCTTGAAGTCCATAGGTGTGGATTTGAGTCCCTGATCTGCCATTTCCTAGCTGGGTCATCTCGTAAAGTAACACTTCTGAACTTGCACCTTTAATGGGATACGAGGCCAATGTGGCCTTCTTTCAGGTGAAGATTGAATGAAATAAAATATGCAAAGCACTTAGCACACGGCCTGGCACATCAAAGCCTTTGGTCAGTGTGTCATGGTCATTATTAGCTGCAGCACATAAATACAAGCTCTTCAGGTCATCTTCACTGAACAACTGTGGGGCCTGCATACTTGTTGGCTCAGTGAGAGAACAACTGCATGGATGAGTGAGGGAGGGCCATGGGTTGGTGTTGTAGCAAGGTGATCCCTACCTGGTGCCAGAAAGAGAACCAAGAACCTTAGATTGGAAGGGCTGGAGCAGCCGCAGCCTCTGTCAGGATGTGCACTCAGCACTGTGAGGTCAGCACTCTCCTACCTGAGGGCACAGGGAGGTACCCAGAGAGACCTGTCCCCATCAGCAGGAATTGGGGTTCCTTAACATCCTGCATTGCTCCTCCTGCCACCTGGGCAGAGGATCAGGCTGAGGAAGTGACCAGGTCTGTCCCACAGCCCAAAGAGAGGCCTCTAAGCTGCAGGAGAGCCCAGAACTTCTGACCATTTACTCTGCTGCGTGGATCTTGCAGAAGCCACTGTGGACATTCCTTAATCCAAGTGTCCTCTTGGCCAGTGTGCCAGGCATTTCCTCCTGTGAGAACTCAACACTTCTCCCAGGAACTTCATGGGGAGTGATGCTGGAGACCAAGAGGAGTTTGAGGCACCTCACTGGGCATGGCCATCTTCCCTCAATCAAGGAGCAGGGAGGTGAAGCCATATGTGGGGAGGGCCATCTGTCACCATCCACAGGAGGCACCAAAGGACATGCTGTGTTCCTTGGCTCTTCCTGCTGGTTCTGTCCTCCTCTCTAGAGCTTTCTTGGCAGCTCTGTTACTGCATTTTGGCCTTGAGCATCTGCAACCCTGAGCTGATCTCCTAAAAGAGATTGAGTAAGTGAAACTTGCCTCCCCTCTTTGTGTAGACATAGCAACACTTTGAAATCATGGAGGTGTTTTTTTGCTGTAGTGGCTGCATAGCTTTTAAAAATTGCTTGTACCTAATGCTATTATAATTAGCACTGGACATTAGCAAAGTGTCAATAATGAAAGTAAATCTGTCCCAGCTCTGGTGGTTCCATTTGGGCCAAGAGTCAGAAAAGTGCCCAAGAACCATTGTCAGGTTGACTGCCCTGGGGGCTTCCAAACCGTCTACCCAGGTCATAACCTTCTCAGGTAGGAGAGTGGGTTGGACTTTTTTTTGGTGGGGGGGATTTGTAATGAGCAAAGTATTCTTTATATGGAAGTAGCTGATGTATGGAATCTGGTCTGGTCTCTCCATTGGGAGATGACCTGTGTTAGCTCCCCCTAGGTGAGTCTTAAAGCTCAGGGAGCTGGGACAGCTTGCCACCCTTGCTGTTTTTCCCCCAGATGCTCTGCCCTGAGGTAGATCTTCAAGAAGTGCTTTTCTGGCAGTGAAGATCAGCTTTGTGGGTGGCCAGACCCTTGTGAGGTTGGGTATGACTTCCCCACCCTTCCACTGTGGGCTTGTGCCTGCTATGGGATGTGCCTGTGTCTGATAGAGAATGGGAAGACTGACTGCTCGGTCCCTAGTTTGGAGGGGTAAAGGGGGTGTCAGGCAGCTTCTGCCACAGTCCTCAACCCGGAAGGTGGAGCTCCTGGGGAAGAGAATAACCTTGTGGAACTCCTGAACAGAAACCAATTTCAGCTCTAACTTGAAGCTTCAACTTTTCTGCAAAAACCAGAGAGCATTTCCCCACATGTTTTCCCTGAAAACGGAAACCTGCTGTTCATCTGTTTGTTCAGGTTGCTAAGAATGTCGAGTGTATGCATGGTATATTTGGTGACTTATTTTCCTGATGAGACTTCGATGTCCCTTCAAGTGGAATGAAAGGAATAATTGGCAAATGGAATTTCCAAATCTAGACCCTCCTATGCTTTAAACCTGACTCTGCAATCCCTTCCTCATTTTTCTGACAACTGCTAACTCTCAGCTGCCAGGAGAGAATGGAGTATCTGGTTTTAGAATGGTCTAGATTTCTCTTACAGGGACCCATGCACAGATGAAAAAGAGATTTTTTTACAAAAGAGCACTTGCTGTGGGGTTGAATTCTGTCCTGTGAGTCACTAATAATACTGCCCTGGGCCTTGATTTGCTCATCATAAAGTGAAACAAATAATGCAACCACCTGTGTCATGCAGCTTTGGGAAGGATTAAATAACATAACACCCATGAAGCTATTTAGAACAGTGTATGGTGCATAGAACACCTTAGTTCTGTGGCTACTCTCGCCGATATCATCCGGCTTCATTATTAGTGAAGTACAAGAGACTCCTGGAATTTTGTCTCTTTGATTGCATGATGAATTCAAAAAATTAAGGCAGTGTATGTCATGCACATTTTGACCAGAGCACAGTAACTGAGAAAACTATGTATTATGTCCCCGGAGTGCGGGGGGAGTTGATTTTTTTTTTTTTTGCTTGCTTTCCCAAATCCTCCTAATCTTATCCCTTGCACAGTGAAGGTGGGCAGTCGTGGGATTAAAGTTTGTTCTTGCTGTAACATTGTATAAGAATTTGTAAAGCAAGGTGAAAATCCGAAATACGGGGCAGACGTTTGGCTCTTTGTACCTCTTCCACCCAAAATGCTTTTTTCATAGTACTTTGTTGAGGCAGAGGTGGAGAAATATTGTAAAAAGAACAATAGATGTGGGAGGCAGTAAATCCATTGGATGTAGGTAGTTTTCGGCCTGGAGTCATAACATACAGCTTTACTCTCTGCCTCCTACCGGTTTCCATTATTAGTGAAATGTCTATTAGCACAACACGATCACATCATGTACAAACAGCTCAATGGGCATAGACTCTTGCCCCACGGACATAAATGATAGTCATTTGGCTTCTGGGATGGCAAAACTGAGGTTTGAGTATTCTTTCTTCTGGGCTTTGGCCTGGACCTCTGTTGGAATGCTATTGTTATTTGCTTTCATGATACAGAATTTGTACACTGACTCTGACAGCACACTTGAAGCAAATTCCTAACAGACTACCACCAAGAAAGGGCTTTTGGGTTTGTATGTGTTTGTGTTTCATCGACATGTGCTGTTTTCCTTTCTTCCAAAACACCGGTAACTAATTTAAAAATCCCAAGGTCTGTGCCCAAGTTCAAGTATTTTAGAATATCTGGAATCACCTGGTTGTACTAAAATAAGATGTAATCCTCTCAGGAGAGGGTCACAGCTCACTAATCTTTTGAAAAAAACCAATGATACACATTTCCCAGAACAGAAATTTCAGAATTATGGAGATAGCTGGATTTTCTACTTGAATAGCAAGATTTCCTTTTTTTTTTTTATTATTGGAAACAAATGCCTTAAAATGGATAGGAAATATAGAGAGACTTAAAAAGAAATCAGAGGATTGACTTCTAAAAATCTGATTTTAAGAGAGATGGTTGGTCTTGGGAAGGGGGACCTATAGAGTTGAGAGTCTGACTCTGAGCCGGGCCTGCTGAATCTGAATCTAGATGCTTCTGTTAATGGGTCATATGATCCTAACAAGTCAATTGGCTGAGCCTCAGTGTTCTTATCTATCAAGTGGACATAGTGGCACTAACTTCTAAGTTGAAAGGCGCAAATGAGAAGATGCATGCAGGATGCTTAGCAATAAGTAGCTCATGGAGAAAGATGGGCTATTGTCAGATTATGTTTTTAGTTGCTTCCCCATACTGGGAAGTGTTGGCAGCTAAAGACAGCAGTTTGTCTGCTTGAGGGGGCAGTTCACATCTAGCCATTGGAGACCTTGTTTGGAGACCTTCACAAAACTGCCCACAAAATGGAGCCCTCTCAGGGCTTCTTAGGAAGCAAAGATACTGATGATACAGGAGCTTTATTTGTACTTTATGTCTTGTGCTTTATTTATTTCAATGCAACCACCCCTGAGGCCTGTCAGCGTCTCCATTTTAGAGATGTGGAAACCGAGACAGAGAATGTAATTTTGCCCAGGGCTCCAGTGACAAAGATAGGCTTCCAGCCTGGGCCATGTGAATCCCAGTCAGGTGCCTGGAGTGGGATAGGGTCAGAAGAGAGGCAGTTGGGTATCACCTAAGAACAGCCTTTTGTCCCTTGCTTAGGTCTTTGCATGTTATTGACTCATCAGGGCATTTGATGGACACTGCTTCCCTGCCCTTAGTCTTTTCCCCATGGAATTCTTCGTCTCCTTGCTTGGGTACATTGTCATATGCATGTAAAAGGGGTGAGAGCCGGAAGGAGGAGAGGACCAGTAAGTCAGTCCTCTAGCTTTCTGTAGTTCTCCCTTTTATTATAATAAAATGATGTTGCTTGACTTTTGGTATCCTCTGAGGGTTAACTCTCTCCTCATTAAGTCTGATTCCTGAGAGGTCTCTCCGAGAATCTAATTGGATTTGGTAAAGTTTCCCGTTGTGTATAAGGTAATGGATGGAGAGCCAGCTTGGGTTCCGAGGCCCTGGGACCAGACAAATCTGGCTTTGAGATCCAGCTTGACCCTAAGCTGCATGTCAAGGTCTCAGATCCCTTACCTGTAAATGAAGTCATGGTAGGATGAGGTACTAGGGCACCTGACAGCCTTAGCCCAGAGCTGGACACTGGGGAAGTCCTGTCAATTTTATCTCCTCTGTTAGTTTTGTTCCTGTTCTTTGTCTCCCTTTCCTGGATGATTGTTGGTGCTTATTTTTTTTTCTCTCAGTGAAGCCCCAGTTCTGTTTTCCTGTACAATTGACAGCTAGCTTGAAGGCCTCAGCCCTTTAACCCCTAGGATCAGTTTCATTTTGCATGGAATGAGTCCAGCAGCTCCTTCTATGCCCTTGGCAGGTCTGGGAATGTGTGATATCCTGAGGACCCCTTATCTCCTGCCTGGTGGTGGTGGGGGGAAGGGGAAGTAGGATGTTGGTAAGCTAGACGTTAAATTCACCCAGGGCAGGCTTACTCTTTCTGAGAGAGGACCCTGCTTTGGCACATAGCTGTCTCTGGGGTGGGCTTCAGGGTTTCCTTGTGGCATGCATGAATATACAGATAAACAAAGGAAGAGATTGCCTGCCCTGCCTTTTCCTTGCCCTCACAAACTGGTGATGCAAATAAGAACACCATGGAGCCCAGGTGAGGAATGAAGTCCTTCCATTCTTTTCTCCAGTTACTCTCTGATGTCAGGATTTTACAATCCCCAGCGTTGGTCATGGATGCTGCAAAAACTGGGGATTGCCTTCCAGCTACAGCAATCTAGCTCTGAAGCCCTGCAGGCAGGTCCCTCAACCATGGCCCTGTCAGTGCCAGAAGGGATTGCCAGACAGTAGAGCCAGGGGGTCCTCTCCCAACCAGGCAATCCCCTCCTTGCCCCTGGGAGCATCCCTGTCCATCTGGGTCAGCACCCTGCAAACACACTGAGCCTCCTTCAGCAGCATCCAGTCAGGCTGAGGGGTCCCGGAGATTCTGCAGCGCCAGGCCGAGCAGCTGCTGCGGGAGCACCGCAGTGCTGGGCGGGTGCACGAGGAGCACCAAGCGAGACTGATGGGGCCGCCGCAGCCGCCACCATCAACCTGGGGGAGGCGATTCCGCAAAGGCAATCAGGAAGCTGCTGCAGCTAATTCCATAAAGCGCTCGAATGCCACATTCCCAGTGACATTAGGGAGAAATGTGAATTTTAATTTCTGTCCCTTTCACCTTCACGGGGTTGCACATTTCACCTGGCCTCCTCTGAGGCCCTGCCAGCTTCAGGTTGTGTGCCTGGCCTGTGCTGAGCATGATTTCACCTCAGTGAGGGGGCTTCCTTTTATCCCTTTGTTGTTTACATCTCTGGGACTAGATTTCTGAGTTTGGCTTTGCAGGCTGTCCGGAGCTGTATCTCCTCTGCTACTGCACATACCTGCTGCAAGCGTGGAATGCTCCTGGGGCGACCTCATGGCAGTGCCCGCCCTGCGTGGATGGTTTCTGGCTTCTTCAAGCGGGAGAAGAGCCTCGTGAGAGGCCTTGAAGCAAGTTTGGGCTATTTTTATTGGCATTTGCATCCTGCAGGTGCAATTGTCTGTATCCTTCCATGGCCTAGCCTGGGCCATTCTGAGAGCCTGCACCAAGCACAGACCCTCTGAGACTGAGGGTGAACAGCTGGCTGGGAAGTGGGAATTAAATTATATGGATTTAGGGAGGGATGGTTTTGCCAAAAGATGTTTCATTCCAGCCTCTACTTCTCCCAGATACTGGGACTCAATCAATTATTGTGTTTTGAGGCTTCTGGAGGAGTTTTGCATCCAGCTCCTCTCTGACACAAAACTTCTTTCTGGAGGCTGTGATTTCTGCACAGCAGAGCACCCATGTGACCCTGCAGTGACTAGAATCTGATGCCCAGCTTCCACCTTCCTGCTAAGCCTGACCTACTCATTGAGAAGGGAAGGAGAGGATTTTGGAGCGCGGGCAGATGTTGGGAACCCGCCCCTCCAGCTATGATTGATTGTACAAGGTTTGGTGACAGGCTCTGGATCCTGCAGAAAATCAGTAATGGTCCAAACCCAGATTTCTGGGTCCTGACTCCAAGCTCTGGACACTTGCCTAGTGTCAGAGCATGGAGACCACAGAGGAAAGGATCCAGTCCATGTCTCATAGTGAGATTCTTGCATGACAGAGAGGTAGCCTCACGCTACCTCCCTATGCTCCCTACCCTGTGGGCCCTTCTGAAGCTCCCTGCCTGACTTCCCCTGGAAATCTGCTTTATGTGACTTTGCAAAAGGAAGTGATTGCAATCTGTCCTCAGTTAAATGACATTTAAGTTTGAATTTCACCTGGAGAGAATGTTCCCCCTAGGTGTATCGTAATAGCCAAAATATTTGGTCTCCACGGATCATCAGGGAGCATTCCCCTCGTTAACACTATCTGTATAACTGAAGCAGCTAGGTGTTAGCACAGTCAGAGGCCACCAACCTTCTCATTTCCCACAACTGAAGTTCAAATGATCCAACTCTTTATTTGGGGAGAATATCATGATTTGGAAAAATCTGTAGCTGTCTTAACAAACTCACGAGAATGCATTTGCTTTTTTGGCTAAATGCAGGGAATGTTTTCTTCTTTCCTTCCTGCTTCAGAAACATCCATTGAATACTCAATGAGGCATGCAGAGCTGTTTTGGGTGCCAAAGTCCCTTTGCTGTTGTGGCTACCTTTCATGTCCTCACCCTGAATGCTTCAGTGACAGTGCCCTGCTCACATTCCCCAAATACAAGCCGCTGTGTCATGCCTCTGTGTCTTTGACCACACCATCTCCTGTACCCTGCAGATCCTGCTGCCTTTGTCTGACTGCTGAGCCGGATGTCAGTTTAGCATGTAGCAGGATCACTTGAGGATCTTATTAAAGTGTGTTACTTCAAGGTCTCACCCAAGAAATTCTGACTCAGTAAGCTTGGTCCAGGGCTGAGCACTCCCCATGCTGACAAACATCTCAGGTGATTCTGATATGGTGGTCCATGGACCATGCTGTGTACATTTCTCCCTGGGTAAGACTTCTGGATTCCCCTAAGGGACTCCATCATTTCCTCCTTTTCTTTCTGGCCTATGCACATCTTCCTGCTGAGGTTTGCTTACGTGTGTGTGTGTGTGTGTGTGTGTGTGTGTGGTGTGTGTGTGTGTGTGTGTTACCTTGGGCCAGAGGCTATAGTGGCTGCTGTGTCCTCGAACCAAATGGAACCAAAGCCAAAGCCCAGGCTGGCCCTGGGTCCAGCCTTCTTCACTGGGTATGACACAAAGGAAATTTTCCTTTGTAATAGAAATGAGAGCTTGGGAACAAGTCAGACATTACATCTTTTAAGTCAGAAGGTACCCAGGTGCATGTCTGATTGTTGAAGCAGTTTATTTAGAAATCACCGAGCACAGTTGAAGTAGCCACTCTCCAATTTGTGAGATAGAGAGAAATTTGTTGACCTATCACTGATGGCTTTTCTTCTTACCAAATAGATTATGGAGACCTACAGTTTCCAGCCCTTTAAAAGAAAATTGTTTGGTGAACATCAGTGTGAAAGGTGCCATCTGCTTCCCATAAAAGGCTTTTCCTAATCTCCCTGGTACACGAATTGCTTCCCTACAATCCTGTTGGGCCCCAAACTGCATTTTTTTATTTTAAGTCAGCATCTTTCAGACTTTTTTGACCATGGCCCACAGTAAGATATACATGTTTCACTGGGCATGGTGGCACATGCCTGTAATCCCAGCAGCTCAGGAGGCTAAGGCAGGAGGATTGTGAGTTCAAAGCCAGCTTCAGCAACTGAGTGAGGCCCTAGGCAACTCAGCGAGACCCTGTCTTTAAATAAAGTATAAAAAGGCCTGGGAATGTGGCTCCGTGGTTAAGCACCCTGGGTTCAATCCCCTGTTCTTAAGAAATAAGGTATACATGTTTCATTGCAACTCATTATACTTAACCTCAAGAGTGAAACATATTTCCTGAAAAATCACCACCTTTGTAGTGCAATCTTGTATTTTTTGTCATATCCTATTTTAATCTATTCGACTTGATTCTCTTCTACATTATTCTACTCTATTCAACTCTTATTCTGTCCTCATTTTGGAAGGGTGGCTCTGACCATTAAATTGACTTCTTAGTTTAATAAATGTGTTAAAGAACAGTGCTCTAAATGTTACCAGGATGAATTATAGGCTAGTTCAATTTTATTCTGGGAAATGCAGCATTGATCTTTGGGACGAAAGCTGTGTTTTCTCCAATAATAATGATGGGTGGTGACAGCTAACACACTCAGCCAGTCACAACTCAAGAAGCTCTCCATATAAATTTCATTTCACCTTCCCAATAATTCCATGAGATAGGTACTCTGATACCAATGCTTTCTAGAGGAGGAGACTTCAGTTTCAGGAGGTGACATGACTTACCCAAGATCACGAAAGGTGGTGGCTTTGATTCTTGAATCTAAAGCTGTTTGAATGGTGGATCTATGCGCAAGGTCCCTGACTCACAAGTTTTTGACTTCATGCTGGTGGGAAAGCATTGTGCATTCAGTAGGAACCCTAAGGCAAGTTTTGAATTTTGATCTTTTCCTGAGCTGGTGATCTGTCCTATATATCAGGTGTAACCCCATCATAAGCTGATCAGTACTCCTGACAGATATGCGTTTGCCTCTTATTTTCAGCAGCCACCTTTGGTGACTGGGAGCATAACTCCTGGGCTTTGCAATGTGGAAGTCCCAGTTAGAGGCAGTAGTGCAGTGAAATGATGGAGGACAGGGGAGAGAAGGGAAGAAAGAGGGAGGAGGGGAGTTTGGGAGCCCAGGCTGAGCAAGGGTCTTAAGCACGTGTGGTACTTTGCTTCACACTTACAGGATTCACTAAGTGTTTTTTGCATTGTGTTATACTGGCTGCCTCCTCCTCAGAGCAATCACTGCATCTGGTATTTATTCTTATACCTGCTGGGCAATTATTTGCACATATCCCTTCTCTGAGCAGCAGTCATCTCTGAGGCCAGAAACGAGGATGCCTGGGACTTCTGGGCATGCCAAGACCTGGTCCCTCAGAGATGAGAGTCAGTCCAGCTTCAGAGGATGGCAGATCCAATCTCATTTCCAATCTGCTGGCTGTAAGATGGGTGGTTCTGGCTCTCTCTTTCTCTCTTTCTCTCCTTTTTTCTTTTCTTTCTTTCTTTCTTTCTTTCTTTCTTTCTTTCTTTCTTTTTTTTTTTTTGTGCTACTAGGGATTGAACCCAGGGGTGCTTAATCACTGAGCTCCAGCCCCAGCCCTTTTTTGTATGTTATTTAGAGTAGGGTCTTGCTGTGTTGCTTAGGCCTCGCTAGGTTGCTGAGGCTGGTCTTGAACTTGTAATCCTCCTGCCTCAGCCTCCCCAGCTGCTGGATTACAGGCCTGTGCTATCTGGCTTTTTTTTCCCCCCTTTTCATTTTGTCCCAGTGTCCATCCTTGCAACATCCATTGCCCTGCCCTTGGCTGCATGGGCATCTGCTGGAGTGGAGGGAGGTGCAGAGATGCTGCAGGTTCTACCTCCATTTGCATTTTAGCAGGGGCAGCAAACTCACACCAAGGCGAACTCTGTAGACAGCAAGGAGGACTCAGCTGAAGAGCCAAGAAAAGATGAAAGCAGCATTAATGTCAGAGAAGGCAGAAATGACTTCCCACTTTGGTAAACTCTTCTCTACATTTTTGCTAACGTTCTCTCCCAAGAGACCTTGCAGTACAGACTCGTTCTTTGGTGTATGGAGATGGAATCATCTTTGAATGTAAAAGGCAAAAATAAAAGGGACTAAAATATTTGACATATGATGAAGTTCTGTGATATTTTAGACAGTGAGTAAATTGGTATTTATATAACCTAGTATATTCATTTCCCCTGATCCACCCTCCCTTGAATGTTGACTTAATAACACGCTTGACTAAATGACGTTAATTGCTTTAAACTGCCAAATTAAAAAAAAAAGGAAAGAAAGCCAACATTTATTCAACAAGTGTGCTGTGTGTGTAACCCAGGCTGGAGCCAGGGAAGGAGAGTTGAGGTCTCTCTGGGGAGGGAAGTCTGAGATGCAACCTGATCAGCTCAGAGAATGGGGGCATGCATGTCCAAGGAGAGCTTGCCACCTGGGCTGCTAGACATGAGCGGTGGTGCTGAGGGGTGAGGGTCCTGGGACTGGAATCTGACTGTGGATTGGAACCCTGGGTCCGCCTGCGGGTAGTGTATGGACCTGAGCAGTTTCTCAGTTCTCAATTTCCCTCTTTTTTTTTAAATGATCCCTGTCTCATTGAATTGTTGTGAAGATGAAACTAGATCATGAGTATAAAATTTAGCTCAGCATCTGGCAGTTGTAGGAATTCAATCAATGGCAGCACCCATTATTTTAATTCTTACTACCTTTGACTCCTATCCCCACCCTCCGAGGTCAGTGTTATTGCCTCAGCCTCAGAATGTCTGCTACCCAGAGCAAGATCTTTGTCTGGCTTGTTCATCACTATTTTTGGCTTTTGTAATGGTCTCTGTCAGGAAATCTTGTGGAGTAAATGCGTGAGCGTGGGGAATGAATGAACTCCACATACCGAGAAAACCGAGGCTGAGAGAAGCTAGTGAGATTATAAAGGAGAGGACAGAGGGTCCCACTTTCTTCAGCTCTGACCTCAGCTATTTGGGGCTTGTTACCTAAATTCCCACAGAAACATCCTTGGTCCCTTCTGATCTTCAAGTGAATGGTGTGCACATGCAGGCACACCATTCTGCAAATGTGTGCTATGAGGATGTGCCATGTTAGATGTGGCATCGTGATTTTTGAGAAATTATTGGGTCAGTTCTCATTCTTGGGAGACACGAAACACTGGTGACCCTTCTCTCCTTGGGGGAGAAGCTCCCTAAAAGCTCTTAGGTGCTGACCTCACTATCAAATGCCTCTGGGAAGTTGAAACAGCCTATACTCATCAAAACCCTTCTTAAGGGACTTTGCAATGGGTTGGGACACTGCACTGTTTATTCTTTCTCAGATCCTGCTTAGTGGACCACACTACCAATACGGAGGAGAAGGAGGGGTGGGGGCTGATGTGAAGAGGGGCATGTCCTTTTATTTATTTATTTATTTATTTATTTATTTATTTATGGTACTGAGGGTTGAATCTAGGGCTGCTTTACCACTGAGCTACATCCCCAGCCCTTTTTATTTTGAGAGAGGGTCTTGCTAAGTTGCTGAGTTGGGCCTCAAAACATGTGATTCTCCTAACAGCCTCCTGAGTCACTGGGATTAAAGGCATTCACCCCTGTGCCCGGCTTGTTTTGTTCTTTTTAAAAAGTCCTTGAAATCGGCACTGGAATGGCCCAGTATCAATTTGAGAGATGATGGCTATTAGTTCTTTGCTTCTTGTGTAGCAGCTTTTAGTCCAAGATGTCAAAATACATCAATAACACATTCTTTCTTCATTTCTCCTTTTCAGGTATAGGGAGAAGGTGGAGGGTATCCCCAGAGAGAACTTTGCTGCCTTGGACCATGGTTAGTCCCTGGCAGGAGCACAAGAAGAGAGTCTGAACTTGATGGTTTCCTTCATTCTTTCCTGTATTCATCATCAACAATCATTTTTGCATTTTGCTACTCTGTCCCAGGTATCCTGCTGGTTCTGGGCTTCTAAGGACAAGCAAAATAGGGTGTAGCCTGAATCCTCATGGAAAGTACAGTCCAGTGCAGGAATCAGGGATTTCTCCAACAATTTAGACTAGTGCATCTGAGTCTCCCTGTGGAGCCATGAAGGAATGCTGGCAGCAGGTGACCTGAGGACCTGTTCTGGTCTGGAGTTCAGGGAGACTTTGCCAATGAGGTGGGCTTTCACTGAGACCTGAAGGATGGTAGTGAGGGGACGAGGGGATTCTGGACCATTGGTGTTGCCTCCTTAGACATCTGGCCCAGCTTCACCCTGGGTGCACCCCCTGGGCCTGTGTTTCAGCTCCTGGCATGAGTTCTGGGTCCCAGGAACTCACGTGCACCTTTTTATTTATTTATTTATTTTGCTTCTTGGTCTTTGCTTCCCTTCTTCCTATTGCCTCAAACTCTTACCCTGGTCCCCATAGCAGCTTGTTGAGATCAAAATCTTCCAGCCTCATTCTTCTTCTTTTCTTTGGTCCGGGGGATTGAACTGAGGGGTGTTTAACCACTGAGCCACATCCCCAGCCCTTTGTAAGAAATATTTTATTTAGAGACAGGATCTTGCTGAGTTGCTTAGAGCCTCACTAAATTGCTGAGACTGACTTTGAACTTGTGATCCTCCTGCCTCAGCCTCTCGAGCTGCTGGAATTACAGAGTTCCTGGGATGGCTGGGGCTCTACGTTAGATCCTCAGGTGCTGCTGCCTTTTGTCATCTCCTCTTTGTCTTCTGTACCTCACTTGTGGTCGCTATAGTTTCCCATGGTTTCTAATTACCAATAGACTATGCTTAGTTCCTTCCCTCAGCTCCACAAGCTTTTTGGGTTTCATTTCTCCTTCTCATCTTTTCTTCCTTGTGGTTCCCTAGGCACATCCTGAGGATAACATACTACTTACTTCTTTTGAACATTTACAGGAGTCAGGCAACATTCAAAATACCTAATACCTACTCATTTAACCTTCACCTGCACTCTGAGCAAGTCACTCCTTACAAGTGCAAGATAGTCAATATGAAGCTCGACTCTGACCTCTGGAACCAGGCATACTTGCGTTCAAATACTGGCTTTTCTGCTTGTTAGCTGTGTGGACTGAAGCAAGTTCCTCTCTGAGGTTTACTTTGCTAATGGAAAAATGATATCCACTTATCTGAGTTATTATGAGGATTAAATGAAATAATATATGTCAGGTACTTAGCGTAGAACTAAAGGGCTTAGCAATGGCAAATGTTATTTTAATTATTTTTACCATTTATTCCAACCTTTCATTTTTAAGACTATAGGAATTTGGTTCATTGTTTAAAAAAAAAACTAGTATTGTTCATACATATAGAACTTTAGAATATTCTAGAAATCAGTTATATGTTTGTTTTAGCTACTCTCTGTATGTTTAGAGAGAGATCTTAAGGGGTCAGACTTCACCTTAAATATTCATTTATAAAGATCCTTAAGGTTTGAGATTTTAGATTGGCTCCTATCCTAAATGAATGGCTTTAAAAGGATCTCAGAGTTGGCTGGGGGAGAGCAAACTGCCTCCTTTAGCTCCCAAATGCAGTCATTTTAGCCGTCAAATAAATTAAGGGTAACAGTAATAATAGGAATTAACAACAGCTAATTAAAATGAGTTAAGTTGCCAATTATGCAATGGTGTCTGAACTCCAGAGTCAATGGGAGATAGTTACAGATGTGAATTTGAGCTGCACACAGTGTCTGGGGGCCAGGCCATTGCATTTTAATAATGAGAATACCCTGGCTGCCTCTGTGTGGACTTTTGGAACATGGCAGATGCCAAACTAGAAGCTGTTTACTGATAGCTTGAAAATAGGGGTTTCTGGACACTGTAAATAATTGTATTTTTTCTATTAGGCAAGCATCCTCTTTAGTCATTTAATATTGCTAAAATAGATCAGTTTCCTTTCTCCCACTGAGGACAAATTAAAGATGCCGTTGTTCCCTGGATGGACACCCCTTTGCAGTACACAGGGAGCTGAAGTCCCTGTTCTCTGTAGAGGAATTTTAAGGAGTGTTGAGGAGGCCTGGCCTGACACTCTCCTCTGACCAGTTGAGGGGGTGGCAATGTGTGTCCCTCTGCTCTGGTCTCTGTACACCCTACATTCCAGAGGGGTCAGTTTTCCCATTGGAATTAACATGTGGATATAGTTTTCTTGGGGCAGGGTAGTGTGATGTTGTTTTATAAAGCCTCACTGCATCCTTCAAAGATGGCTATGCTCCTATTATACCTGCCTTTCAGATGGGTAAACTGAGGCACAAGCTTTTGCATAACTTGCTTAAGGTCCCATAGTCAGCAAATGACTCTTGGAGAGAAGGAGGAGACAAGATGAGCTTAATTAGCTTTAACCTGAAATGTGAGGGAGGTATGGTAATTATGAGGACAGCATGTGATATTGGAGCCCATAGCTGCCTACCACTGTGTTGACAGACTCTTCTGAGGACCTTGGGAGTAGAGGGAACAGGTACGAAAATTCCCAGGTAATTCCCATCATATCAGGAGCAGTGTTCATGGAGGCTTCTGGCTACCCTGTTCACATGGGAGTGAGCCAGGGTGTGGTTTGTACTCAGATCAGTTCAAAGGGTCAAAGGGGCCCCTCTCTCTGCTGTGCTGGGTCAACACCAAGACCTTTCCAGAGACAGCTCTGAAGCGAATAAAATCAGATTCACCTCCCTGATTCTCTTTAGGAAAGGATGTGGTCCCACTGGAGAGCATCCTCCATGCCACACTTCTGCTGCCAGAGCCATGGGCACACTCCCCCCTCTTCACTGGGATTGGCAAGGATGTGACTGGCACCACCAGTGTCAATGAGGTCTCCATGATAGCATCTGGCTGTGCACCCAGAAGCCTACTTGGGGGCCTTGTGGCTCCAAGGGAATGCATGAGCCTGGGTGCCTCAACAAAGCAGGGGCTTCCTGGTCCATTATTCCTTTCTGTCACCCTTTCCTCTTTGGTCCCGATACCCCGTGGGCCATGTGGCTTTCCTATGCGTGGCCAGGATCTGCTTCTGGCGGGCGGGGTGGGGGGCAGGTATATGTCCCATCCATGTGGCCTTTCTGAGCTGTCTATGCTCAGAAAGTGTCAGGGTGAGATCCTGAAGGATTTCTTGGGGTGTCAGGGTCAGGGGCCCCCTGTCCCCACCTTGCTCCTCGGCCTGGTGTTTCCCCACCTGCGATTGCTGCAGTTCGTCACAGGGTGGCAGCAAGAGTCAGATGCGGAGGCTGTGGCTCGGCTCTGTCAGAGATGTGGACAGAGCCTGGCTGGACTCTTGTGGAGCTGGGAATGGACATCCCAACCAAGGCCATGGCAGAAGCTCATCCTCATGCCTAGTCTATTCTTGCCTGCACTGCAGGTTCAGGTAAGAGGGACTCCTTCCCCTTTTAGTGAACAATGCTAATAATACTCTTTGATTTCTAATTAGCCTTTTCCCCATCAAAACCCATACCTTTCCCAAAGAAAGAGTACATAGACACCAAAAAAGATGGAAAGTAAATGTCAGAGGAAGAACTGGGGGATGGTATATACCTGTGAGTCACTTAGTGCCCTGTCTGCTGGCTCTGTCACTTGGGCATGTGGCTTTGCCCTTCAGGGTGTTAGTGTCCCCATCTGTACAACAGGGAGATCAGCAGCATCCATGTCATGAGGCTGCTGTGAGAGGTAAGGAGCTTGTGCATTTCAGACCATCTGCTTGGCAAAGTGCCTCCGCTTCTTTAAAAATCTGTATTTGGTGTACATGAAATGAGCAGAGGAAAGAAAGCAGAGGAACCCTTTCTTGGGGAGTTCCCTAGTCGTTGCTGGTAAAACAGGAATGAGAATGAAAACAGACCCCCCCTTCCTTCTTTATCTTTCTCTGCTGTTGTCGGTGCTGTCCCATAGTAGAAAATGTGACAGGTTTTGGGTAGGAACCAGCACGTGAGAGGAGGGATGGTTTCCAAACTCCTGACAGTTGCATATTCCGTATGACCTTGGGCAAGTTATGTCACTTCTCTGTGCTTCCATTTTCTCACCTGTAAAATAGGGATGATTGTAAAAGTTTTCTGTGAGGATTACAGAGTTAATACAGGCTGAGGATCCCTTATGCAAAAGGCTTGGGACCAGAGAGCTTCAAATTTTGGAGTTTTTTAGATTTGGGGAAATTTGCATAGACTTTATAGGATGAGCATCCATCTGCAAATTCAAAATCTAAAATCTAAAATTTTTGGAGCATCATGCCTATGCTTAAAACATTTCAGTTTCAGATATTTTGGATTAGGGATGCCTAACCTGTCTAGGTAAAGTGTGGAACTTGGTAATTGCTGTTTCCATATTCACTTTTTTTTTTTTTTTTTTTTTTTTTTTTTTTGTGCTGTGCTGGGGATTGAAGCCAGGGCCTTGTGCTTGCAAGGCAAGCACTTTACCAACTGAGCTATGTTCTTAACCCTCCATGTTCACTTTTATTGTCCTGCTTGACTTTTTGTTTGACAGCCAAGGGGGGCCTTTCCAGAGAATAGAAACAGTTATGATCAGATTTTTTTTTTTTTTTTTTTTTTTTTAGTACCAGGGATTGAACTCAGGGGTCCTTAACCACTGAGCCACATCCCCATCCCTTTTTATATTTTATTTAGAGACAGGGTCTCACTGAGTTGCTGAGGTTGGCTTTGAACTCATGATCCTCCTGCCTCAGCCTCATGAGCCACTGGGATTACAGGTGTGCGCCACCATGCCTGGCAATCAGAAGGTTCTTATCTTGCTGGCTCCCGTGACAATCCAAAGATGCTTCTTGGGTTCCCAGAGGCTGTCATTCTCAGATGTCCACTTTGTTCTTGCTGTCCATCTGTGTGCTGCACATGGTATGGGGACAGCAAGGCAAAGCTGCAGTCCCTTCCCTGAAAGGCTCATGGTGCAGAGGGACAGTAGACACAGAATCACAAGACAGAACACATCAAAACACTTTTCAGTGTGCACTCTGAAGTGAGGAGTCACCTGCTTACACCTTCCTGGAATGTTCTGGGGTGCAGGAGTCCTCGAAAAGGAGGAGACTGTTGAATTAAAACTTGGCAGTTGGAATCAACTTGCTCAGTGAAGGAGTGTCCCAGTCTGATGGGCATCCTGGACATGTTGGGAGTAGGGCACTGAGGCTGGTGTGGCCTGGTCTTATGTATGGGTGCAGGGAAAGGGGAAATGAAGCTGTTGGGGTGGGCAGGAACCAGCAAATGATGGAGGCAGGAGTGGGTTCCACATCAGGTGAGATGCCTTTACCATGTGCTGGGTGGAGGAGGAGGGCAGGATCTGATCAGTTTTGTGTTTTAAGGAGACAACTTAAGCACAGGAAAAGGTGGGGGGTCCAGCAGGAGACAGGATGTCTTGTGATGAAGGTTTTATACCATGGCAACGAGAACTGGAGAAGGGGCACTCCGGATATGTTTTGGATGTAAGAATCCAGGCCTCTCCCTGACGTTTGTGACGTTTGAGGAAGGACAAAAAGTTGATTGTCCCCCACCCCAGGAGATGGTGCCTGACTCCTTTTTCTGCCCATCCTCCTGGCTATTATCTGCATGGCAGGGGCTCATACACATCCATGCATGGAAGCCCCAATCTGTGTGTGTCTGCTACCTCCACAATGCACCGCCTGTTGGCTGCCTTGGGCCTGGGGCTGCCCATGTTGCATGTTGTCTGGACTCTGGAGGACCACCTGGAGGGGCAAGCACAGGCTCTGGATGGGGCTCAGGGGTTTTGAGTAGGGAATTTCAGCATCCCAGGTACCCAACATGAAATATAGGAGAGGGAAGAGAGTGTGGCTTGATCGGGCACATCTTCTCAACCCTCAGACTCCTCTTCCCCTCTGGGAGAGCATGACTGGATGAAGGCTAGCAGGGACCCTTGATGGTTGGGCCCCAGGGTGGGGCATTCAGAGGCTGAGTGGCCTCATGAGCCAAACAAGGATCACAGGAAGAGTAGTGGTTTATAGGGTGAGCCCGACCAACTTGTTCCCAGATGTACTGAATTTGGGGCATCTGTAGGACATCCTGGTGTGTTTGCTGGTGCTCTGGGGCTTACCAGAAGTCCAGCTAAGGGGACAGTAAATGACATCTGGCTCTTGAATGGGTGCTGGACTTCATATTATTTTAATGACAGGGAGGACTCTCCTGAAGGAACCGGTCAAGAGTCTCCGTCTCTCTTTCTCATATAAACACACATAGAAATAGAATCAGCTTTGGCCTTCTTTGGAGAAGCTCAGTTTTGGGTGTCTGCTTCCCTCCCTGGAGAGTGGGGGGGAGGAACTTCTGGTCCCTAGGGAGATAAAAACAAGAGCAAAAATATGAAAAGCACCTAGAATTTCTGTGAGTTAAGATGCAGTTTGCCTGCTGGGAACCAAATTTGTTGTTTTTTGGTTTCTCCTTTTCAGTTTCCACTTTAGATGGTAAAGGTCTAAACTTTAGGGAAATGCTTTGAAGATTTTGAAGGAGAAATATAATGACAATGAAAGGCAGATGAAGGCCATCTTATTCCAGAGACAGGAAAAGAATAGGATGAATCAAACTCATATGCTCTCAGCCCCTGTCCCTTTCCTGAGAACAGGGGTGGGAGCTCGGTGGGCCTGGGCACCCCATTCTGACCCTTCTTCTTCACCACAGTGCACTCATGTAGTCTCAACCTGGGAAGGTCTCTGGGAGCCATTGTGAGGGCTCACCCAAAAACCTGGGGCATGGTAAATTCTCAATACATGGTAATGCCATTATTGATTCTGTTTTTATAATTACTATAATTTAATTTTCCTTTATGTTAGAGCCATTATCAAAGTACCTAGGGAAAGGCATAATTCACTTGTTAAAATTAAAAATTTAATAAATGAAGTAATAATTACAATTCAGCCAGGTAGAATGGGAAGTGTTCTAAGAGGAGATATTGGAGTGGCTGCAGAATTGAGGCTCCATACATGATGGATGGATGAGTAGATGGATGGTAGGTTATTGGGTGAATGAATGGATAGATGGGTGAGTGGATAGGTGGGTGGGTGGGTGGACAGGTGAATGGATGGAAGGAAGGGTGAATGGGTGGGTAGCTGGGTGAATGAATGGATAGATGAACAGGGAGATGGATGGATGGAGGGAGGGAGGGATGGAATTTCTGGGCATAAATAGATGTTTACAATAACTTCCTGTTCTCCTATTCTCGGGGACCTTGGAAATCTTAGCCATTCTCCTGGGCAGTTGTTCTGCTCTCTCACCCAAGTTCATATATCTTCTTGCTTTGCTGGGGCAGTGAGCAAGGTCATCAGGGGCAGTGGGACTCCTATTAAGAAGAATGCTTTCTTGGAAAGGAGCTTGATCTAAGATGGAACCAGATAGGTGACACTAGTGATGCAGGCAGGAATCCAGAGTCTTTCCTTGAGAGTGCGTTGGATTGTGTAAATGGGTCACAGGTCTACTTCAACCCCAAACTTTTATTTTATTTTTTTGGTACTGAGGATGAATCCAGGGGTGCTTAACCACTGAACCACATCCCCAGCCCTTCTTTATATTTTATTTAGAGACAGGGTCTCACTGAGTTGCTAAGTGCCTTGCTAAGTTGCTGAGGCTGGCTTTGAACTCACTATCCTCCTGCCTCAGCCTCCTGAGCCACTGGGATTACAGGTGTGTGCCACCATGCCTGGCCTCCTGTCTTTCGTTGTAGGAGAATGCACGTGGGTTCCTTTGCATTAAGGACCCACAGACCTTGCAGGGCAGGAGCAGTGGTCATAGACACAGTTCCTTTGTGACCATGGGCAACTTAAGCCACTAGCCTGGGCCTGAGTGTCTACATCCATAAAAAGAGGACAATGTTCTTTCTCCTGGGTTTTCTACAAAGTCCCATCACAGCACTTGATGGAGCAACAAATCAATGTCTAATGGCCTACCCTAATCCCTCAGTTGAAGACAGTGAAAACCAGTAGGAAAGGAGAATAAATGTTAACTGAGAAATGGAGGGCCCCTCAATTTGTGGGACTTGTGAAATAAATCATATCTCATTTATTTGATCAACATCTGCCAGGTGTTGGGCACATTGCTCATGCTATTTGTTTATGAATGGCAAACAAGACAAGTGCAGCTTCAAGGAATTCAACTTGGGAGGGGGGCTGGGTGCATAGATGCCAAGGAAACAAATAAATATAGATTGAGTAATGAAGAGAAACCTTAAAGGGTTTTTTTAGTACATATTTTGAACTTTTTAACATGACCCACAATAAGAAATCTATTTACATAGCAAGCCAGTGTGTGTGTGTGTGTGTGTGTGTGAATTGTTTTTCCTAATATATGCATTAACCAATATTTTTATTCCATTTTTTAAAACTGGGAGTTCCAACCCACTAAATTAATTTTTATTGTCTAATACTGGGTTGCCACTTGCAGTCTGAAAAACTTCTGCAGAACAATGGAATAATACTTAACCTTTTCTTCTGGGATTTAGCTGCTGCACTTCTCCCAATAAAGTGAAATGCAATATAAAAATCTTTCAGAGCCTCCCTCTTGGGCAGCATGGGCACTCAGCCAGTGAAGAATTAGAGGCTAAGTAATGTGGTAGACTGCAATCACATACTGAATTCTAGATTTAGTCCCGGCTTTTCAGCTGCAAAATATGGGTGTTTGCCTCTGTGTGTGATTGCTGGGGTGAGAATACATGTTTTTAGCATTGTAGAGTAGATGAACAAAATGAACAATGAAATTCTTATTTTCTTTCATGCAAATTCAAACACCTTTTGCTAAACTCCTGCTGCACATTATAACATGAGAAACAAAAATGTCTAGCATTTGCTCTGGAGTGGGCCCTAATCTAAGCCATTAAATGTAATAACTCATTTAATATAGCAATCTGATTAGGGAGGTTCTCTTATCATTGCTATCTTACAAATGAGAACCAAAGTTCATGGAAGTTAAATGATGTGCCCAAGATCACGCGATGGAGTCACATTTGAACCCAGAGCCCAAGGGCTTAGAAACCTATTTTTAAATTGCATGATTTGCTAGCAATATGTTAAACAGTCTATCCTATGCCCCAGATGCCCCATACTTTTCTCCCCACTAAATGATTACTGTTTCCCTTACTTACAGAAGCGTTATGCCAGTTTCATATTTTTCTGTTCCAGGAAGGCTGTCCCCAGACAGCCCTCACTGTCTAAGCACCTCTTCTTTGATTCACCCTCTGGGTCAGTTTTACCAGACTTCCCTGTAGAGTCTGGCCAGGTGAGGTTTTGTCCAACCTGACTTTTAGATAAGGTGGCATTATTTGTGCAGCCACATTTTAAATCCACATTCTTACAGATAGACGATTCGGTCCGGTCAAACAAAAGAGCCTGCCAGCCTGATTTCTTCTCTCTCAGTGAGGTTGATGCTGTTTTCTGCATTTCAGTCCTTTGGTTTTACTTTCCTGACATTACTTGGTATTTACTGTTTTTCTATAAATTGACAGACTTCTAAAAAAAATACAATTATTTAAATGGAAACCTTGTATCAGTGTTACACATAAATAACAAAGCATTATTGCCTGCTATTGTGGAAGTAACTGCCATGAAAATAATAGTGTTCAATTCTAGCTGGTAATTTTTTGCTTACTGAAGGCTCTTTGCTTGAGCCAGTTCTCTTCTTTAGGGACCTTAGTTTTCTTGGTCAGGCTAGTCTACACTATGCTTCCTGGAATCTCATGACTTAACCCAATGAAGCTTTACCTGTGGCTCACACAAAGCCTGCTAAAATTGGGCAGGTCTCCAGAGTAGTGTCCATCCTGCATCTTCACCCAGGTCACCTACATTTGGGCTTTTCTGCCATGTCACATGGCCAGTCTGATGGCTGCAGAAAAGGAGGATTGAGAATGTTCCCTGGCCTTACCTGCCTCAGCTTAGAAGGGACATACATAACTTCCTACATCCATTGGCTAGAACCAGTTATGTGACCTCAGCCTACTAGTAAAGGAAGTTAGGAAATAAATAGGAATGCATGGGTATTTATTTGATTAAAGATAATCTTAAATGCAAATTGAGGGTTTTTTTTTCTTCCTTAATTAACATGAACAAAACAATTGAAAACTCCCTCAGGGTATGGATGTATGTTATTTGATGTTGGATCTGTGAACCCTTGGCCATCATCTCTCGGGTCCGGTTGCTGGAACCCCTGCTTTGACAGATTTGAGGACCCCAAGCAAAGACTGTGGGGCAATTGAGGAAGGCCATTCAGGAGGAGAGCGACTTCCTAGAGCACATATTCAAACGGAACAAATTTGATTTTTTTTGGAAACATATAGCTTCCAAAATTTTATTTACTGTAGTTAAAAATACATAGAATGTCACTCTCATTGTGACTCCACAAATCTTGTGTTTTTCAGGTGATCTTGACTTTGCCAACTGAGTTCATGCCAAATGCAGTATTCTGTTTAGGAGCATACTCATGTTGGTGTATTAGCATGGGAACATACTAATCTGGCTTCTTGAGGCTATGGAGATTGATTTCTCCATATCCTTATATTATGTCTTCCTGGGTAGAAAAAAGTTCCATGAAGAAACTCCACAGACTCCAAATCACTTTGGGCTGGGTCCCCAGCAACAAACCCCGAAGTGACCTGAGCACAAGTGATTTATTTACAGGGTCAACTCAGGGAACAAGAGCAGGCAAGTGCGGAAGCCAGACAGGAACAAGGAGGCAGGCAGCAAGGGTACTGTGGGTTGGATGTGTGAGACACGGGCAAGTAGTTTTGGAAGAGAAATGATTGAGTTAGAGCCTTAACCTAATCAGTGAATTAATCCCTAGTGGGATTAATGGAGTGATAATGGAAAAAATTTGGGGAAGGCCTGGAGCGGTGGTTCATTGGGGGGCGTGGCTTTGGGGTATATATTTGTATCTGGCAAGTGGAGACCGCTCTCTGTGCTTCCTGATCGCCATGTGAGCTGCTTCTCTCTGCCACACTCTTCCACCATGACGTTCAGCCTCCCTTGAGCCCTGAGGAATAGAGTCTGTTGTCTAGGGACTGAGACCTCTGAAACTGTGAGCTTCCAAATAAGCTTGTCCTCTTCTACAATTGTTCTGTTTGGGACCTTTAGTCACAGAGGCAAAAAAGCTGACAAAACAAAGGATGTCACCAAGCCACTTACCATTGTGGGCAACTGGAGTGTAATCTGAAGAACTCTGGGAGCCAGTGTAATACACACACCTTGGGATTATCCTACTTATGGGGCAAAGGAGCTGGAACATTTTTACACTAATTCCTTCTTTAGAACTTCCTGTTTGATTGGAAGTTGAATGTATCTGTTGCATCTGATATACTTATAGTGTCCAATGGTCAGTCTCTGACTCCCTGAGAGTTAGACTCCAAGATGGCCCCCATCATCTCCTGGTCTTCATACTCCTATATGGGTCTCTCCCACTCTGAATCAGGGCTGGCCCCTCCTGGTAGAAATGATGACTTTACTGTCTTCCACCTTAGACTCTGGGGATTCTTTGCTCTGGGGAAGCCAGGTACCATTCCATGAGAGGCCCATGGTGGTGACTCTGGCCAACCCCTGGCACTAATTTGCCAGCCATGTGAATTAGCCACTTTGGAAGTGGGTCCTCCAACCTAGTTTAACCTTTAGGGGATGATGTCTCCTGCTGAGATCTGGGTGGCAGCCACATGAGAAGCCACACCTTCTCACAGCTCAGCTAAGCCCTTCCCCATTTCCTGATCCAGAGAAAACGATGTGAGATAAGAACTTACTTTTGTTTTAAACCACAAGGTTTTGGGGTGACCTGTTGTAACTAATACATTCACTATATTAATCTGTTTGAACAGCCACACCAAATTGCTGTAGCATCTAGTTTGCTTAAGCAACTAGAAATTTATTTTCTCACATTTCTGGAAGCCAGAAGTCCAAGTTCAGCGTGCCCTCATGGTTTGTTTCTGATTCAGACTTTCTCTCTGTTGGTAGACAGCTACCTTCTTATGGTGTCCTCACATGGCCTTTCTTGCCTGCTTATAGAAAGAGATTTCTGGTGTCTCTTCCTCTTCTTATAAGGACATCCGTACTATTGTGTTAAGGCCCCACCCTTATGATTTTATTTAACCTTAACTACCTCCCCAGAGACCCCCCCCTCCAGCAGTAACACATGGGTAGTTAGGGCTTCAACATATGAATTCAGGGGTAAGGGAATACGCAATTCAGTTCACACATTCCCCACGGTCTTTCAGTGTCCTGCAGACCCCTGTGCTTGGGCGATTTCCTCTTCAAGCAAGGAATGATAATGCTGAACAAAGATGTGACTTTGGTGGGGACGGGAAGAAGAAAGGGGGAGAATTTCTCAGCGCACAGATTCTTTGTAGTGAGCGGCTTCCTTGTAATCATTACATTCAGAAGTTCTTAGGGAGGGGAGAGAAGCAACATATAATTTTAAAAGGTGCAGCACTGTTTCAGAAGGAAATTGCCACCCAAGGTGGGAGGCAGAGCAGCTTCCTGGGGCTAGAAGCACAGAAGATTGCCCATCTCCTGCGTCTCCTGTCATCTCTGGCCCCGGTTCCTGCAGTCTGGCTACTTAGAGCTTCGTGATTCTTTGGCAGGGGCTGGGGGGGGTGTTAGGAGCCCCCTGGCTAGGTATTTCTGTGGCCTTTTATTTGGCTTCCGTAGGGGGTGTATTTTCCAGCAGTAGCTGTGAGGTCGCCCTGGATGCAGCCAGATCACCATACCTGTTAATTTAGCTCCTTTTGTCAGTTATTTTATTTCAGATGCCTTCTGAGGACATTTTGTCCCAGACTGACTGGAAAATGTTTTCAATATTGATTCTCTTTGAACAATATACCAGAGTTCACTGCCTGTCAGAGGAAAGGTGGGATGAAAGGGGCACTCCGTGAGCTGTCAGAGCGGCCTATGGTGGCTTCCCACATCCAGCCCACCCCTGCCAGGATCGCACCAGGTGATAAAGCAACTTTTTTCTTTTTTCACATAAAACCTTCATCTCTTATATACCAGGAGCAGTGGAGATAGATGCTGGACTGGCTTCTTGGAACCAGACGGCCACCCTCAGTTTTCCAGAATAGGCGTTGTTTTTTCCTGTGGTCAAGTTCCCACCTGACATTGCTCCTCTTGAGGGAACGATATTCATTTGTTCAACCCAGCAAGCACATCTTGACCCTGTGTGGCTTAGAGCTGCCTGTCAGATCCTTCCATTTGCATGCATGCGAGAGAAACAGCATGTGATTTTCACTTGTGATGTTCACAAGTGAGCCATTTGTCTCACCACTGGGCACATTAAATCACACTTCCTGTCCTGTTGAAATTGGGTGTGGTTGTATGTCTTGCCCTGGCCTGTGTAGTACAGTGGAGCTGAAGTGGGTCACTTCTGGGAAGAAGCTTCTGGCAACCCTGGGTCTGATCAGGCAGTACTGTGATTGTTTTTCAGATGATACCAGCTCTGTCCCCACCTCTGGTTTCAATCATCCCTTCGAACCAAACCCTTCTCAAATTATCCTTCTATGCCTGTGTCATTTATTTCCTGTTGAGATCCTGATTGATCCAGCCATCATGAAGGCAGTACATGGTCATTCAAGATAATTTGGAAAATAAGGAAATGTAGAAAGAAGAGGAACAAAAAATGTAATTTGTAGTTTTAGACCCAAACATTTCTACTGTTAATACACTGTCAGTTTTTTCCTCTAGATTTTTTTTTTTTTTGCTCAGTGTAGGTTTTGTTTTAATTTGGTTGCAGTCACTCAGTATGTACAGTTTTAGGTCCTGTCTCTTGAACATGACGACATTCGTGGTGTTATTGCAGTCTTCATTCTTTTAGTGACTGTGTAATAAGCTTAATATCTTAAAATGTATATTCTGCATCATTGAAATATATCCAGTAGTAGAGGAGGGGGTGAATGGAGGAAAACACATTGAACAAATCCCTGACCAGTGCATCTCACATGCCAGGCTAGTGCTGGGTGCCGGATACAAAAGCAGAATTATCAGAATTCCCATGGGTTCGATGCGGATAAATGTAGATTCTAAATCTAATTCCCTTGGGACTAGGATGAGTTTGTTACACATTTTTTTTTTCACATCTTATTTGACTAATGACTCTACCTGTTTTAAAAAAACACCACCACATACAGATTGCCCTTTTCCCCAGAGAGGACTCGAGCTTCTAGAATTTGGAGGAGATACACTTTATGAAAAAGAACATGAAACCATGAATAAAAAGAAATCACACCATGTTATTTAATCTAAAAGCTAAAAGTGACATTTATGTAACAAACATAACCACAAACATTACAAAATCCAGAAAATAACATGGAATTATTTTTATTTTAAATTTTGTTTTAATTAACTGCCTGGCCTGCTCTATAATATTATTTCCTTCGTTCTTTCTTTCTTACAGTTCTAGGCTGAATGCTTGTTGATCTGCTCTTCATATGAGGATGATTTTGTAACACCGTTTTCTGTGGAAAGATGAGTCATTCATTGCTGGCAGGAGTTTCCCACGTGGCCTGTGTAGTAGAATATTTGGGTACTTTTAGGAATGCTGATGCTAAGGATGCTCCCTGGACCCATTAAGTCAGAGTCTCTGGGGTCCTGGCATCAGTACTTTTTAAAATCACTGGTGAGAACCACAGCTCCAGAGTGGATGCTGGAAATTTGATTTGATTTTTATTACTGAAAGAGAAGTTCCTTTCATTGTGACTGCCTGTTACTGGTATTGGCATACACCGTGGAAGGCTTGTAGTCAAATCTGAAAAACTCATCAAATTTTTTCCTACGTGATCCATGAGATTTCAGGGTTATTTCTTCTGTGCAGTAATTAATCTTCAATATTTTTTTGAAGATGCTCATTAACCAGTTTGCAACTGGTATCCTCCCGTTTTGGGCATTTGGAGTTTTATGCAATTTAAAAAAAATGAGATCAGTGTTTGGTATCAAAGGACTAAGAAATTATATGGCTTGAAGAAATGAGATTGAGTGAGGACATTTTGCCCAAAGAGGAAGCATGAGCAAAGGTGAAATCCAGAAGGTGAGTTCAGTGTGGATACACAGCAATGTGTAGCTGTAGGAGATGCCACTAGACAAGTATGCCTTTGTGCGGGTGGGAGAGTGCCATGTACTGGCAAATGCTGGTGGATGGACACCATGCCACTATTTTAAGGGGTCATTGAGCACATGAAAGACACATCATGCAACATTCAAGTTATTCCCTTCAGACGCCTGCCAAAGCTTTGTGAACCCCATTCTAACCACCACTGCCAATACTGGGAAGCAAGGCATACATGTAGTCCTCAGCACCCAACCCAACTCCTCCTTCACTAGTTCTCTGCAATGCCCATGACCACAGATTGCCATCTGCTATGAAGAGGAGGGTGTCAGAGAACAAGCTGGGAAATGAGAGACAGGATTCTCAACCAATTGAGGTTAAAATATCTTGCTTTTGTTAATCTTACTAAAATATATGCCATATGAACATGTGTTATGTCCCCATTGGGAGGAATTCATACACGTGAGAGACCCTGAACCTTGAGTATTTTGGGGGTCATGGCTGCCCTGCTTTTGCTTTTTATACATAAATTAGTAACTGACTATGTGTGTGTTGGCAAAATCAAGGCTTAAGGGACAACGAAAGTTACTGATGACAAAGTTCCACCCCCAGGACCTTAGAAAACAGTTCAGACTTTTATGCCTTTGTTTCCATTGGGTTTTTGCTCTTTGAGGCAGCCGCCTCATGGTCTACACAACATCATGATATGGAAAACATCCACCTTAGCGCACCATTCTGTTTCCATTACATACTTTACAAGAGAGTCCTTTAGGAAATACAGCCAAGACTGAGCCTAGGTAGGATTTCTGAATCTTCTCATTACCTGATATTAACATGATTGCCCCCTGGAGAGTGACCACTATGTGTTTGCACGTCTTCCGAGCCATGATGTAGAGGTTTACCAGCTCATAATCTGGTTTACATTCATGGTCATGGCCATTTCAGAGTTGAATAGAGCCCTAGGAATCCTGGGAGGGCTCAGGTCATGGGCAGTGCTTATCCTTAAGACTTGTTAGTGACACAGCAAAAGATGGAATTTAGTGTCGATCTGAATGTCCTTTCCTTTAAGGACATTTATTGAGTGCTTACTGAATGCTGGGATTTGATCATATGCTAGGGATAGAGATGTTTCAGTTACATTGGCTTATAACAATATACCTCAAAATTCCTGGCAAAATCCAACCATTTTGTCATGCTCAGGGATTTTGGGGTCAGGAATTTGGACATGGCAGGGGTGGCTTGTGTCTGCTGGAACCTCATCTGGGAAGATTGGGTATAACTTGACATCTGATGGCTGGAATCACCTGGACACAGCTCATTCACATGTGTGGACTGGGACCTTAGAGAATCTATCTGCTGGAATCTCACATGTAACCTCTCCATACAGTCTTTCTGTCTCGGATGGTTTTAGCTTCCTCTTAACATAATAGTTGGGTTCCAAGAGCAAGTATTCTAAGAGAACAAGGGCACTTGAGGACCTGGCCACTTGGCATCATTTCTGCCATATTGGTTGAGTCATCAAAGGTCCACCCAAATTTAAGATGTGGGAGTGGTAGGGTTTTAAAAAGAATATATAGGAGGCAACATGTTGTTGTGGTCAGTTTGAAAAGTGGTCTGTCCTCAAGGGTCCCATGTTCTTCCCTCACAGACCTTATACCTAGTGGGGAAGATGGTAATGCATTGAATTAATCAACAAATATCTCTTGAGCATCTGTAGTGTGCCAGGTTGTGTCTAAGGATTCAAAGGTAAATAGGACAGATATACTCTCCAACATGAAGATTTCCAAAGGCAGAAACTGAGAAGAAATAATTATATTAATATATCATGTAATGTTAGCTAACAATAAGTGATATAAAGAAAAATATGTGGGGTAAAGAGATAGAGAAGGATGGGAAGTGCTACTTCATATGGGGCTGTTAGAAAAGACTTCACTCACTGGATACGTTCTAGGCATAGTGGAGAACAAGCATGAGGTCCAGAGGCAGAAATATCCTTGGCATGTTTAAGAAGTGGTCAGAAGGCAAATCACTAAAGCTAGAGCAGAATAAATGAAAAGTGGTTGAAAATGAAGTTGGAGAAGCAGTAAGAGGTCAGATGAGGTACATGAGGAAGTGGTTCATTGGGGGCGTGGCTATGGGGTATATTTGTATCTGTCAAGTGGAGTCTCTGACTCTGCTTTCTGATCATCATGTGAGCTGCTTCCCTCTGCCACCATGATGGAGCTGGCTGTATCTGGATTGAGACCTCTGAAACCATGAGTTGTTCTGGTTGGGTCTTTTAGTCACAGCAGCAGCAAAAAAAAGCTGACTAAAACACACTCTTAGCTGTGACAATCCATAGCACTCCTCCTGCCCCCACCAAATTGTCCCAAGTGTCCCTGTGAGTTGATGATATGCTCACCCTGACCTTCACTCATGCCCTGGCATCCTGTATTGGTGAAAGAATAGATGGAGGACCCCAGGGCAGCTGGAGGAGGAGCAGTTTGTCAGGGCTCTGGGTGATTCTGAGATAGCTTCATTTCCTCTGACTTAGGTGCCTCTTGGCCCCATATTCTGAGGAAGGAAAGGGCTTCCAGCACATAAGCATGAGGTAGCAAAACTACTTTTGTGCCCAACATCCCTTTTTCTCCCCTGGTCACATTCTTGACAGTTGATATATGATGCCCTCCTGGGACAGTGGACAGGTGACCACATAGTTACCAAAAATACATTTGAACTCCAGTAGTGTGACTTGAAATGTGTGCCCCAGAAAAAAGGAGTCCCAGAAGGAGGGGTCTGGAGCATTCTGTGAAAACAAGAGCCAGACATAGAAAGACTGCAGCTGAGATCCTCATGGCCCTGCTTGCCAAGAACCTGCGAGATGGGCCAGAGACTTTGTTCAAGCCCTTGAAATGTGCCGTGTGGATCAGTGTGGAGCTGGCTGCATTTACTTTCAGACTGTCTCAGCATTTCAGAGGAGATCCAAGGTTGGGAGTTTGTTCATGGACCTTTTCTTCCCCAGCTGGTGCTTTATGGTCCTGAGGACCACTGCAGTCCAAGTCCATCATGTCCCTCCACTCATTTATTCGCCCAAGGTCAACAGCTCTAAATTATAATGCTCCTTGCTGCATTCCATTAATCTTAAGCAAGCCACGTACTGCAGGTTATTAGCTGCTCACCTTGAATTCTCGTGAATAAAGAAGAAAATTACCCTACTGTCCAGAGCCCCTTATTAATTGAATATGCGATAGAAGAATACAGTGGGTGTTACTAATTTCAAGGCATCAGAGTCTGTTGTCCCTTTTGTTTTTATTTTATCCCTGGATGTTCATCTGATTAAATAATTTAAATCTAGGAATTTGGAGGAAGGTTTTCCTTTCCCCCAAAGCATCTTAGTTAAAAAGTTGTTAGTAACATCACTGCTTCTGTGATGCTTGATTTATAGAAGATGAATTTGGAAGAATTTGTGGTATTTATCAGATAATTTTATGAACATTTGGAACATTTTAAGTGAGTTTTTATTAGACTTTCCATGACAATATTCTGTGTGTCTCTTCAACGTGGAGAGATGAAGACTTAATGGTCTGAAAAATTATGACATCTTTATTTACATTTGATTGATGATAAATTTTTAGTTCATTTCTCCTATCATAGATATCCTGATGAAACTTAATATTTTGAGGGAAGATTTTATGAGCTATAATATTACCTGGAATAAAGTTTTCTTAAATTAAAAAAATAAAGTCCAGTGAGATTGTTTTGGGGGGAAGGATTCTGAATCAGTCCTGGTCTTAGCAGGGAGTTCCTCCCATTCTCTATGCAGAATGAGAATTTCTGCTTACATGGTGCTTGCTGGTTCCTCTACCTTGCACTTATTTCCCTCTGAATTCTGACTGAGTTTTTCTGTTGAGTTACTGGGTGCGTGGTGCTTCCCACTAAGTCATAAGCTCTCCCAAGATGTTTAGATGTCCCCAAACCAGGCAGAGATTTGACCCACAGTAGATTGTTCTCAGTAAATGCTTGTTAGATGGGAAAAAACACACACTTTCCCTGGACTTGGAAGGTCTCTGTTTGGATCTGGTACCCTCCAATTCTGATGAATGCATCTCTAGTTTTCAGCCTTCCTCTCCATCAAGACACAGCATCTTCCTGTGGGTTCCTTACACTGCTGTGCCATTTGTCATTGTCATATGTAGTGTGGCCTATGGAGACTATATAGAGCTCAGGATTGGGAGATACTGTGTTCAAGTTGGTGGACCCCAGTGGAGTCCTAATTAGGTCAGGGAGGATCACATTCTATGGGTCTCTGGTTTAGTGTGGAGGCAACTTTTAGAATCAGAGTGCAGATAGAAGGGGAATGGCCTAGAGTTCATCCTGCTTACAACCTTCATTCCCTTTGGACAGAGAGGAATTGGCCTGCAGGGCAGCTGGGGTGGGCAGAGTTGCTTGGTCCCTGGAGAGGCTCACACAGAAAAGGAAGGAAGCTCATTTGTTGTGTCTGTTGTAAGAGGCTACATGTCAAGGCAGTCTCAGGAGCTTGGTGTCGAGGACCTCAAAGGGCCCTCTCTAGCTTGTGAATGGCTAAGTATGAGGATGAGTTTTGAGTTTATGGATTCTTCTTTATTTTTGCTTTCTTAGTCTTGGTCTTCCTTTTTTTTTTTTTTTTTTTTTTGGTACCAGGCATTGAACCCAGAGGCCCTTCTTCACTGAGCCACATCCCCAGCCTTTGTATGTTTTTATTTTGAGATGGGTCTTGCTAAGTTGCAGAGGCTGGCTTTGAAGTTGTCATCCTCCTGCCTCAGCCTCCTGAGTCACTGGGATTTTGGATGTGTGCCATCACTCATTTTTTGTTCTAAGTCCTTCGTTTTTGATCTAAGTCCCTTCCTTCACTCCTTTCTGCTCTGTTCTTTCATTTTTATTTCTCTTCCTCTATTTTGCTTGTTAGTGAGCCCTTCAGTAGAGCAAACACAAGGCCATCATTTATGACTCCTTGGAATTAAAGGAAGAGGTCTTGAGAAGAGAAAGAGTAAATCAGCGACAGTGAGGTTAGTGGGAGCCACCTGCACAGTCTTGGGAAGCTGTAGGTTCTCCATAGACACTTGTGTAGTGAATAAACTTATAACTTCCATTCATTTGTGCTAACATGATTTCGTATTCATGTGATGGTAGGTGGTGGGTTGTATTTTGTTGATTCATGCAAAAATATCCTTGGAATTTTCTCCCTGATTGGGGTGCTTATCTTTTAAACTGTGAAGATGAGTGAACAATCTAGCAGTGATGTTGAATAAGTTAGGGTGATTTGGGGGGTGGAGGTTTGTTTGCAGATCCATTTATTTATTTATTTGGTACCGGGGGTTGAACCCAGGGGTGCTTTACCACTGAGCCACATCCCCAGCCCTTCACATTTTTTATTTTGTGACAGGGTCTCACTATGTTGCTTAGGACCTTGCTAAATTGCTAAGGCTGGCCTCAAAGTTTTGATACTCCTGCTTCAGCCTCCAGAATGGCTACAATTACAGGCGTGTGCCACCATGCCTGGCTGTTTGCAGTTTTAAATGGGGAGCTCAGCATTGGAGTGCAAGGATGATAACTTCCCATGATGCTGTAGTGCTGAAAAGTCACCATATGAAGCTCGACTCAATTCTGTTTACAATCCCAAAGAGATTCCAGGCCTATTTGCCAAGGTCCATAACCTTCTCAGCACTCATGCCTGCATTACCGTGGCTGGCCCAGGAGCCTGTGGTCAGACAGGCTGTACTTTTAGAGCAGGATGACTGACTCTCTGGAGTTTGCTTATGCCAATGAATTCACAGGTTGATGCAAATGAGAGATGACTGAAGGCTTCTCCAGGTGGTCTGGGCCAGTGCTCCCTCAGCTCCACGGAGTCCAAAGCTCATCAGAGCAGCCAGCAAGGCCTCTCTTTACTTCAATGTTCAGTGCAAGGAAAGTTGATGTTGCAAGTGCTACATCACAAGGGTTTGGCCCTGAGCTCTCACTGTCCTGCAAGGGAGTTCTAAACATTGGTCCAAAGTTCCCTAGGTGGCCCCGTTTGATCCCCCCACATAAGTTCAGTAAGTGTTGAGGGGCCTCAAATGGTGAGATTGTAATGGATGTTTCAGGACAATCAGGAATATGAAATGTGCCATCAAAATTGACAGAGGAGAAGTTGCTAATCATAGGGGATTGGTTATGGGCTATTAATGTGTTGTGACAAGAGAGCCCACAGGGGTCACTGGTCTTACAAACAAAACTCCAAAACTAGCCGGGGGCCATGGCGCATGCCAGTAATCCTAGCAGCTCGGGAGCCTGAGGCAGGAGGATTGCAAATTCAAAGCCAGCCTCAGCAACTCAGTGAGGTCCTAAGCAACTTAGCAAGACCCATTCTCTAAATAAAATACAAAAAAGGGTTGGGAATGTGGCTCAGTAGTTAAGCAACCCCAGGTTCAATTCCCAGTTACCACCCCCCCAAAAATAAAACCCCTGAAAAACAAAAAACAGCAACAACAACAACAAACAAATCGTACTCCAGATTTCAGCAAAAGTATCAAGGCTGAAGTAGATTTAGTGTCTGCATGTGAACCTGATAAGAAAATAACAGACCTGTGAAGGCTGGGACTGGGTCCACTCAGGGCTGTTCTCAGGCCGTTGGCAGCAGGACCGAAGGTCTGCCCAGCTCCAGGAAAGGGACTGTGTGTTTGAGGATGCAGAGCTTTTGCCTGGACTCCAGAGACAGAAAATATTACCTCATGGTCCATGGAAAGTCTCAGGAACCAAATTAGATCTTGTTCAGTAGGCCACAGATTCTCATTTCTGGGTCCATTTCATACATTTATTTTAGAGTTGATTATTACAGTTCTATTCTCTGTGCCCGAGGCAGAAAATAAATAAATAATTAAACAATTTGGTGACAAGTGCAATAAAGGAAATGGAGGACTAATGATAGAGAGTAGTGTTGGGATGGTGGTGATGGTGGGATGAGGTAACATACCTTAGATTTTCTTTTAGAAGGCAGAAAGCGAAGACGTCTCTCTAACATTTCAGATGAGATCAGAATGACAAGAAGGAATTCTCCAGGTCAAGGGCGAGGGGAACAGGTGCCCTGGGAACAGACAGGTCCAGTGATAAGTGGCTTTGCTAAAGACCCAGTGAGGAAGGGACCAGGACCATTTGCCCCAGGATCCAGTCACCACTGAGGTAGAGGTTTCCACCTCAGACTAAATAGGAGCAGAAGTTTGCCTATTCCCATTACAAAACTGATTGAATAAAATCCAAAGCACAATTAAAAATGAAGGAAGGTATATGATTAAAATACTCCTTATTCAGACAAATGTTAATGGACAAATTTTGAGCCACTCTGAACAGTTGGGAATTGCAAGATATTGCTGCTGTGGACCTCATCTGTGTGGATAATTTGCCCTAGAACAGCCAGGAAATATCTCTCTTCTCTTTCTCCATCCCCTTCCTCCTCTCTTCCTTCCTTTCTTCTTCTTTTCCACTCAGAAATATCAACCAAGGACAGATCTTCTGTTGGAATCAATGTTGTTCAGTAAGAGCTTTTTTGATGAAGTCCAATAAGTGTATATTTTAAAGCTTCTATTTAAGAAACCAAAAGTTTATCAAACTTGAATTTGGAAAGATGAGTAGATTTTATTGTTTTGCCATGTCAGTAGATTCCTGTCTTTCTCTCGACTTCGTCAAGTGTTTAAGCTTAAAAAAATTAACCACCTTTTGACCTAGTTATCCCACTCCTTGGTTTATACCCAAAGAACTTAAAATCAACATACTATAGTGACATCAATGTTTATAGCAGCTCAATTCACAATAGCTAAACTATGGAACCAACCTAGGTGCCCTTCAACAGATGAATGGATAAAGGAAATGTGGTACACATATATGATGGAATGTTACTCAGTTTTAAAGAAGAATGAAATTCTGGCATTTGCTGGTTAATGGATGGAGTTAAAGAATATCATGCTAAGTGATATAAGTCAAACCCCAAAAACCAAAGGCCAGTTGCTTTCTCTGATATGTGGAAGCTAATTCACAATAAGGGATAGGAAGATAGGGAAGAATAGAGTTACTTTATATTAGGTAGAGGGGAGTGAAGGGAGGGGAAAGGATATGGAGGAAGGAATGATAATAGAGTGAAACAGACATTATTACCTCATGTACATGTATGACTGCATGACCGATGTGATTCTGCAATATGTATAATCAGAAAAATGAGAGATTACACTCTATTTATGTATGATCTATCAAAATGTACACATGCATTCTACTATCATGTACAATTAATTAGAACAAATAAAATAGAAAAAAATATTACAGAGTAATTTTTGTAAGAAATGTGAGACTGAATAGCCTGAGCCCTTCTTTGTTGAGCAGAGATCCCAGGCTGTGATCTGACAGTCTGACTGGGTGAGGGGAGGGCCTGGGGACCTTATAAATCTTGAGCTTTGAGGATTCCCTATTTTAGGCCCTTTTATGGAACTGTTTCATGAGCCTTTTATTTCTATTTTAAAGATGATAGCCACTTCTTAGGAACAAACAACTAACTGATCAATGAAGTTATTTAATGAGGGTGTGTTTGCATTCTGAAACTGTATTTTAGTACTCGGACATTTTTCATGAGGCATCAATTAATTTTCTTTGCCACTATAATTGCAACCATTTACTGTGAGAAGAACCCAAGCAACAGCATTGGTGATTCTATATTATAGGCTCTGAGTGTCTGGGGTGCAACCTGGCCAGCCTTGCACTTTGTAGTTGCAATTTCTTGAGTGACAGGACTCACTCTGGGTTGCATCTGGAGCTGGCTGAGGTCATCCTGATGTGTAAGCCAACCACTGTTATAGAGAAAGGACAGGTTGTTTACAAAACCCCAAATTCTAGATATGAAATGTTTTGTGTTTAAGACTATTGGAGAAGAGAGAGCAAAAAAATGAAGGCTGATTTAAGAAACTTCGAGAAACTTCTAAGTTTTCTGAGACTATGAAGCACAAATGAGTAGGTCAGGTCATTTGTTTCAGCTCATAGGCTGAAAACATTGGCACTGCCAGCCAGAATGTGAGGAGGAGCAGAGTTCTCTCTCCTCAGTTCCAAATGTTGAGCCAGCCTGGTCGAGGACTGTCATCTGTTCAAAGAATGGCATTTAGGTCCATGGGGTATTTTTCCATTGAACATTGAATTGTTTGAGTCTGAAATCCTTGGTCTGTGTCTCTTTCTATGTGCGTGTGTTAGTCTGTTTGCTCCTCTCTCTGTCCATTTGCTTCTCTCTTTGGTCCTCCTTCCTGTCTGTCTGCTCTTTGACCTTCATTTCTACCTTTGGGTGTCCTTCCTTCTTTGTCAGATCCTAAGATGTTTGTTCTCTGTACTTTCTGGTTTTGAGATCTCTGGCTGTCTCCTTTAAAGCCCACAGAGAAAGCTCTCTCTCGTTTCCACCAGTGGCCCCTGTTTTAAGCATATCCCATTGGTCCATCACACATTCTCACTGCCAAGTTCATTTACACAGCTGAGGTCTAAAGCAATGTTTGCCTACAGTCTGCCTTTCCAGTGCCTCTCTTCAGGCATCCTCTGCCTCTCCTCTTCCCTTCCAAACCTAGGGATGCTCTTTACTCTCCCTGGACTGCCAATGTAAATCCCCATTCAAAAGTATTCATTTGATTTGGCAGAAAGCATGTAACTCATATTGGACCTGTGTGCTTGTTTTCTGCTGAGCCTTTGACATGTAGTCTTTGGCAAGCCCTGGTCACTATGCACAGCACTGCCACAAGCTGCTTGAATGTGTCAGAATTGCAGGGTGAGGGTGGAATTTCCCTTTGTAACTATAAAGGCTCCCTCTCTGTCCTTTGTGCATTTAAGAGTGATCCACTTTATAAATGACTTACTAAATGTGGGTTGGAGGGTGATCTAAATCGAGTTGGGCAAGGTTTGCGGCATCCACCATGGGTTTAGTTCCTGATGTAAAGTACATGGAGAAGGTGGCTATTCATCCTACATAGCATATTTTGTGCAGCGAAACCTCATTTCTAGAGTAAAAGTATGTGAATTAGGTTGAAGCTTAGAATTTTCAATATTTGGTCATTTCAACCTACAAAAAGGGAATTTCATAAAGTTCATTCTATTATATTGAAGGAGAAAGGGGCTTTGTTTAAAAGGAGTCTCTAGTTTCTATATCATTAATTCAAGGTACATCTATTGAACATGTTTCCTGTGCTCAGCATTTTGGTAGATGTTGGGGTTACAAAGAGAGACTAGGTCTATTTCCTGTTTTCTCACCAGGAAGACCAACACTTGACCAACTCCAACCCAAGTGTCAGGTTCTGTAGGAGAGACCTCTCAGAGAGTGCTGAGGGCAGAGCAGAGTGACCAGCTAACTGAGTTGGCCCAGAACTGTTCTAATTTGTGCACCTGAAGCCCTGGGCATAATGAGGTCACTTCAATCTAGGGAATGGGGTGTGGGTAGATAGTTAAGACTCTACCTAAAGAGCAGTCCTGTCATTGAGTAGTTTAGGACTGGAAATGAAGCTCCCTCCTCTGCTCAGGAAGAGACAAAAAACACATAAGCCAAGTAAAAGCCCCATGAAGTCTCAGAGCAGAGAAAGCTTTTAATTTGTTTAACCAGAATTTCTCTAACTTATTTGACCTTGGAACACTTTTCATGGTTAACATTCTGAGAGCATCTTTGGGTTCTCCCCTCTTTGTCCTTTGGTGAAAAATTGCATCCTTTGCTATCCTAAAGTGCACATTATTACTTTATATTATTAGTCTTATCCATAATTTGAGCAACAATTAGTATTAAAATAGTCCATCACAAGAAAATTTAATAATAATGTAACTTTGGGATTGAAAGGTTTTCCAGAAGGGTTGCTAATGTGCTGCGGAGGGTCGTGGGTTACCATGAAGCTATTTTTTTTTTTTTTTTGGTTTGGACACACAGCGGGGGGGGGTGCTCACCTCTTCTGCGAGTGTGTTTTTTTTTTTTTTTGTTTTTTTTTTTGCATCGAAGGCTGAACCAAGTTGTTATGGAAACGGAAATGGTCTCCTTCTTCTGAGATCTGTGCCTTGCTCATAATTAGAGAGCATGGCTAAGCAAACTTTAGTGGAAATGATTAATCTGTGCAAAGCACAGGTAAGCCTAAAAGACTGAGCAGGTGTTTTCAGCCTTTGCACACTTACCAGCCCTTGAAAATTTGAAAAGAGTCTAGGAATCTCAGGCTTTGAGTCTTTCCCTATAAAAAAAGAAAGAAAAGAAAGTCATCTTTCAATATTATAATAAATGGTTAATTAAAAAATTGAAGTTATGTCTGAAACCTACAAAGTCTCAGAGTGTGGTTTGTAGACCTCTGTGAGCTTGTTACAATGCAGATTCCTGGGCCTCCGTCGAGAGTCACTGAGTCAGAATATCTGGGAGAGAATTTTAGACTTTGATTTTTTTTGGGGGGGTGCACTGCTGGGGATGGAACCCATGATCTTGTACATTCTAGGCAAGTGCTCTACCATTGAGCTACACCCAGCCTGATGGACATTGATTCTATAAGGAGCTGCCTGGATGGATTAGACCATGGAGCTGACCCTTGCTCTATGTGGAGGGTCTGCAAACTTTTCCTATAAAGAGCCAGATAATACATAGTTTAGGTTTTGCACTACTCTCCTTGTTGCAGCTCCATGAATTATGTAAAAGGTGGGCATGGATGTATTAAGGTATGACTTTATTTACAAAGACAGGCAGCAGAGGAATTTGGCCCACATGCTACAATGTCCTGACCCTTGCTCCAGGTTAATGGTGCTATCCAATTAATGGGATTTCTGCTTTCAAAGGTATTTGTGCAGAAAGTTGAAGGATAGTAGAATGAATCAGACATTATTACCCCATGTGCATATATAACTATATGACTATACATCATGTATATAACCAGAAGAATGAGAAATTATACTCCATTATACATGATGTATCAAAGTGCATTCTACTGTCATATATAACTAACTAAAACAAATTAAAAAATTTAAAAAGAAAAAAAAGTCAACCACCCAGCCAGATACTGCCTTCAGTCCCTCCTGAAGACAAGGGATAAAGAGAAGATGCCTTTGTTGCGGGAGGGAATGATTTGAAGGCAAACCCTTCTCTTGCTAACCACAGTTGCTGAGATCAGTTTCTGAGTGGGCTGGGAATCTCCTTGCCACTTATCTTCATTGTGGAAGAGGTGATTCCCTGGTTTGGGGGCTATCACAATAGGGAGATGATGAATTTGAATCTTTCTTGAAGAAAAATATCAGGTTTTCCATGAAGGTTGAGATGGAGGTTTAACAGTGGTGATGGTGGAGGCATTACTGATTTGCCAGTTCCTCTCCCTCCTTCCCCTCTTCCCTCTCTTTTTCCCTCCACTCATTGCTTTGGGCCCTTTTCTGCTGAATTCTAGTCATCTCTCCTGGGTCTGGCCTCTGAAGTCAAGCAATCTTGTCCCCATCTTTGTTGTTGGATTTGTACTTAGTGTCCTGACTTCCCAGGATGTAGAAACTCTTCTTTGAGAGTCCAAATAAGGAGTTTTCCTTGCCTTTTTCAAATGCCAAGATAGCACAGCCTCTGTTACATTCCTCACAGATAATTTTTTCACTGAAGATTCCTTTGACCTGGAAGGGGCTCTGTTGTGGAAGTGCTCATGGTAAGCTGCAGAGAATGTTATGTAGTGTGTGTTACACCAAGTGCAGGTTCCTTGGTCCTAACTGTATACATCCAAGCAGATTTTTTTACTATTTTGTTCGTTGAAGTGGTTTGCTTAGTTCTTTATGTGTTCAGGGGAGGCACACTTCCCCAGGACCACAGTTGTGCATGTCCTCACCAATGCCACCTTTAGAATGTGTTTCTGTTCAGGTCCCTGGAACTTGTGTCTTTGTGTCACAGTGACCCTTTGCTATTATCTTATTTTCTGATTTCTTGTGAGGGGATAATGATGGTGGCCAATTTGTGCATTTGATAATGTTTTAATTCAGATGTGCTCCCACTGCAGCGCTATTAGAAACCTAATGGCATGCACATCTGAGCTGTTTGATTCAGTTTTAAAACCTGTTTGCAACATGGTTGGAGTCTGTATCGGGCTGTAGCTTGTATAGCTTTGTGGGGTCATTGTCCAATACAAGAATAGTTTCATTTAAGCATATTTATATCCCCTTTCAAAACATTCATTCATTACAAGGTGATGTCAAACATGCCCTTGTTGATCATTGCTCATTTTTTAAAAACCTTGCCTTTTGCTGGTGTAGTGGCTCAGGCCTGTAATCCTAGCAGCTGGGAGGCTGAGGCAGGAGGATTGCATGTTCAAAGCCAGCCTCAGCAACCTTACAAGGCCCTAAGCAACTGAGTAAGACCCTGTTTCAAAGCAAAAAATGAAACAGGCTGGGGATATGGTTCAGTGGTTAAGCACCCCTGGGTTCAATCCCTGGATCCCAAACCAAACAAAACTAAAAACTCACCTTTTGTATGGTTTTAAATATGAGCATTTATGCTTTGCTTTGGTTTTGGGTCATTTTCTCACTTTTTTGTGAGTTTTTTTTATAAAATTGTCTCTTTCCAAATTCTTTTTATCATTTATCCAGAAAACATTTGCCTAGTATTTTCAATGGGTGATGCACATCCCTCCTTTCATTTCCATGGGCTTTTGCTTAGCATGTGCCTGAGAGGTTTTACTTTCTCCTCTGGAGGAATCTGTGGTGACTGGCAGGCATCCCAGTGACGTGTGGAAGTGGGTAAGAAGGGTCTGATTTTCTAAGTACAACCCTCAACTTCTGGGTGACTTGGAGCCTGAAGCTCCAAGCCCTTTATCTGCAACTCAGGAATGGAAGTACCTCACTGGGAGGGGGTTGTATTAAGTGTGTGTTGCATGTTGAGCGTGTACCTGTCAGAGAATGACTCCTAACAGTGGTAGCTGTTACCATGATACCAAAGAAAAGGTGGGTGAGTCCTTTCTATCAGCTCCACGCATGAATCTCTTTCTAAATAGACCACCTCTCCTATCTACTTAAGCACAATACCATCCATCTGAATATGCCAGCTCTCACAAGCCTGGTCTATTTTTGACCTGAAATGCTGTGACTTGTTACAATTTCAGCCTGCAAATTCAGGTTCTTAATCCATGTGGCTCACTATTTTGGGTTTTGGACCAATGTTATTTCACAAGGCGGATCTGGCAGGTCATCTTTAGTTTGCTCAATTTCACTCGTAATAACAGAAACAGTAGGTGTGACAATCACATTCCGTGACCAGGCTGTTGCCAGGGGGATGGGAGGCTTATCAATCCTGTTGCACCATGGACTAGTTAGCTTTGGAGAAATCTGTTCCTACGCTGGAGCCTTACATGTTGAAGCTTCGATATGAGTTGAGTTTTTTGAAGTATCTTTACTTTCTGCAGTGAAAAACCATTGGATATGAAGGTTTTGCTGTTACAAAAGTTGGTCAAGGGCCTGAGACAAATGCTGTGTGATGATTGTGGAATGTACTACTTCAGGCTCTTGCAATTGCTGCCTGGAGGATGTTTCCTTAATTTCACTGTTTTGCTGTGTAGCTAGATTCTTACTTCTTTGTCCTATATATTTATCTTTAACCTCAAGAGAATGTGCCTCCTTTTGTAGCTCATGAGCAATACACACTTTCAAATTTCAGCTCTGTGCAAAATTGGTGGAAAATTAGGTAAGGAGAATTTTTTTTTAAAAAAAGGATTACCTCATTTAAAAATATTACCTTATTTCCACGGATCTGTCATCTGTTTCCATGGAAATAGAATTAGGAGATGGTTTCTGACGATCATTTTCAAGGCTCTCTCCTGATTCCCGCTCCAGTTTCCATAGAGATGGGAACAAAACTAGTGGAAGACAAGGTAAAAGGAGTTCATGAAGTAGTGAGCAGGAGATCTGCCCCATGGATGGAGTCCATTTCCTTGTCTGGGACTAACCATGAACCCTAACCTTGACCCTTTGGTCATGAACCCTCAGTGATGCTAAGACTTGCTAGGAACTCAGGAGTAAATACTCAGAAAATGGCCCTTGCCCTAAGTTGAGAGACTCTGCTGCTTTCCATACATCTTTGTTTTCTAGAATTGGCTTCAGGTACAGCTCGAGTGCTCCTGGATACCTAACCCTGCCTTTTTTGTAGAATTCTCTCCAGAGCTGTTGAGACAATCCAGTACTGATTGCCTGGCAGTTTGGGTGTCTCTGGTCTCCAAGGTGGGCAGAAAGAGAGAAGGTGGCTTTTATCTGCAAGTCCAGCCTCCCTGAGGCCATACACTGGCAGAAGCTTTCAGAATTTTCTACCTGCTTTGATATCCAGACACACAAATGAAAAGACCAGGTCGAGTGGCATGATCACCAACTGAACTGTGCGCTTTGCTGTTTCTGAGGACTGTCTTGGTTGTTTGCCTGAAAATTATGAAATTGGCTTTAGGCTTTTACTTAAATCCAGTCGGTCTGCCTCTTTAACAGAACAGTTGGTCAGAAGCTGACTAATTGATACCATTAACAGAAATAATCTGTCAAAATAAAAAACAATGTCCTCTGAAAAAAATAGTTTCAAATTAAACAAGGATGAAATGGGGTGTTTGGGATTTTCCTTCTTACCATCCAGGTGTTTTGGTTCTATGCTACCAAAGGACAGAATTTGGGACCCCTTTAGGTGAGGCTGCCTGGTGAGAGGGTGGTTTATGGAATCTCTAGGGAGCCTCTGTTTGGAAGGTACTTTAGGTGAAGGTTTTGAAGCTTCATTCACATGCTATGCACGTTTCTTAAAATTTAGCTCATTTATGGATTTGAGATGGCGGCTGATGAGACCCAGGAGTGCCTCTGCCCACCCTGGAAGGGGAGAGGTAGCTCTGCTTGAAGCTTTACCTTGAGAGGCTCTCCATGGCTTATTCTGAGAAGATCCTTTGACCCTTTTAAGAGTTTCATAGCTTCTTTGATTTTGAACGGGAAAGAAAAAGGGAACGAGAATTTAAAAAGCCATCAAGGGTTAACCTGTTTGAGTTACATAACCTGTTCGAGAGTTAATGTTTTAACTCTCATTTGTGTTTTCTGTCAGCACCTCCATCGTTGCCTGAGAATTCCTGACATGACAGGCGGCCTTGCTGTCTTCTTACTCTCTACAAAACCCTTCTGTGGGAATCTTGCTGCTACTGTTGGATACCCGTCCGCCATGTTTCCCTTCTGACCCAGGCTGATTCTTGAGTCCCTAGGGTATTTGGCTATAACATTCTGAGGCAGCTGTCTACGCCTTCATCCCCTCTTACCTGAGGATGGAAAAAACCCATATTGACAGAATTTTGCTGGGATCCTCTGTTATGGACTAAGTGTTCTTCCCCCCACCCCTGGAAATTCATATGTTGAAGCCTAATCCCCAGGGTGATGCTTGGAGGTGAGGCCTTCAGGAGGTGACTAGGTCATAAGGACAAAACCTTCAAGATGAGATTGATTGGTGTCCTAATAAGAAGAGAGATGTGTGAGGACATAGCAAGGAGGTGGCCATTTGTAAGCCAGGGAACAAGCCCTCAGCAGGGACTCGATCAGTTGGTGTCTTAATCTTGATCTTGGACTTCCAGCCTTCAGAACCATGAGAAAAAAATGTCTATTGTTTAAGCCACACAGTCTATTTTGTTTTGTTTTGTTTCATTATAGCAGAAAATTAAGACTTCTCTCAATGTTGTTCAGTTGGGTCTGTGGGTTAAACCTCTCTGTGGCTAAGCTGTCTGTATGGAATTTCTTGTCCTAAGGTCCTTTTCCTACACCTTTGATCTTTTTTACCTTTGCCTTTGTTATTGTTGTTGTTGTTAAATCTTACTTGGGGGAAGAAAAGGAAAATCTTCCAGAAATATGAGTGTAACATTATGAATGACCTTAGTTTGATATAATGACCTCATTTCTGAGACCCTTGCCCAACAGTGCTAGGAGTGAGTGGAGTGCCTAAGGCTCTCAGTTTATTAGGTGGGGACCATGCACAGGCCCATTGGCTGTGCACAGTTTGTGCCAGGTGTGATACCAAGTGCATGACTTCCCTTCATCCTCTTGATAGGCCAAGGAGACAAACCCAGAGTGGGCACACAATAGAGAACTGCTGGCCAAGCAAATGAGCATCACCATCTGCATTTCATAGATAGAAAACTTGAGCCTTGTGTCTGACATCTGCCCAACTCTGTGACCCCCCAAACCCCACATTCACTGAGATACATAAACTGACCATGGAAGCCAAAGTCCCACCCCGGCTTCCTTTGATTCAACCAGGCCCTGGCCACAGAGCCAGGATCAGGACTCAGGCTTCAGGCCTCTGACTGCTAGCTGCTGCTGCTCCAAGCCCCAGCTATTGTTAGTGGCTAGAGTGTAGTTACTGCCTGGTCTTTCTTTGAGGTCAGATCACCTGTGGCTTCCTTCTTGGGGCCTTTCAAGAACTGAGTCTGCCTCTCGACAGACAGGTGGTTCTGGCTGCTCCCTTGCTGGCGTCTAGGATCTCCTTGGTCAGCGACTGTATGACTGGGTATATTGCATGCACTAAGACTTCTGTGCTCAACCAGCCTTCCTGGGAGGTCTTCAAAATCAAGAGCTACAGCTTTCACTGTGCATTTGGTAGGTGCTCAGTAAGCATTAATGGAAGGAGGGTACTAACTTGGAGGAGATATTAACTTTGATAGATGTCTCTGAGCTGCCCCACCCTGTGGCTGCCCCTGTAGTGAGGAATAACCAAGGCTCCTAGGGGCCAGTCCCCCACCACACAGCAGTCTCCCCTCTTCTCTATGCCAGATGGATGGTTCTAGCCTGAGTGGAAACAGCAGAACAGCTGACACTTACAATATTCACCCTTCACTTACTGTGAAAAAGGATTTGGTTGTAGGGTTGTTAATCAAGCTGTCAGGTAGAACATGAAGGTCCTATTTATTTTATAAGGAGGTACTTTATAAAGAAATTGACCCATGGTGATGAATAGATTTGGACACCAATTATGTTGCTCCTATTAATCAAGATATTCATATTCAGTGATAACAGAGACCATAAGGGATTGAAAAAATAAATAAACTTCCCCAAAGATGAATTGTACCATTCAATGATGAACTTCCCATTAAGAGCACTGAATGTTTACAAACTAGACTTTTTAAAAGTTGGCCCTACTTTTAAACAATAATTGGGCCCACCAGCATAAGGAGACACTGCTAATTATTTTCAGTTAATGCCAAATAACTTCTTGGTTTTAAAATGTATGTTCCTATTAAAATCTTACCTAATCTAAACCTCCATTAAATAACTTAAGAACTTTATTTCATGAGCTCAAAGAGTCGCAAGACTTGCTCTGTTGTCAGCTGGTAGGGATAGAGTTAGAATTTTAAGTCATTACATATACTTCAAAAGAGTGACTTGGTATCCACTATTTCATTTACCTTTTTTTTTCTTTTTGTATTATTTTTTTAAATTTGTTCTAATTAGTTGTACATGACAGTAGAATGCATTTATACATTTTGATATATTATACATAAATGGAGTGTAGTTACTCATTAGGCTCTCTCTGGCTGAGAATTGATCAGTTGCTTTGGATTGCATTGAAATTTTATTATTGTTGCTGTTTTTATGTGCTAGGGATTGAACCCAGGACCTCACACATGCTTCATTTACTTTCCAAGCAGTTTTGTGCACTGGCCTGGGTCACACATGCATCTAATTAAAGAATTAATGTGTCACCTGTTGACATAGGCTTTGGAGTTTTTTTCCTTTTTCACCCCAGTTTTCTGGTGGTACGAGCCCCCCCTGGTACAACTGTAAGGGATAAATGAAATCCTGGCACATGGTAGCCTGTCAGACCATATGAACTACTTCTTAAATCATATTTTTAATGGTTTAAAGCAAAATATCTAAATTTGGAAACTGGTTTTAATACTTCTAATAATCCACTGGGCTTGAAATGTCGATATATATGCTCTCCTGGGAATGTGTTTACAGGCTATAATATTTATCAAAGTTAGTATGTAGATTGCCCCAAAGCTGAAGTTATAACATAATTTTAATGCAAATACTTGTGTTTTCTGTGCCAAGACTGATGAAAAATGAGGGTGTTTTGTGTAAGCCACTTAGCAGTTCAACCTTGTCCGGCCTTCACTGGGAGGAACTCATCAGCATTCAGAGAGACCCTGTCAGATGGAAATGTCTATTTTCTTTAAATGAGATTTTGCTTGATTGCTATTTTTATTTTGAAAATCCAATTTTAGCTTTTTGTCTCACATAATAATGAGTTTTTTGATAAATATTGTCACCCTTTATTTTAAGTGGTAAAAAAGAGGTAACAAATGGCTTTCTGCAATGAGATAGTGTAATAAATAAAATAAAATGCTAGGAGTCACTCATTAGAATAAATAAATCTATTCCTTCCTACTGGGCAGAGGGGAAGAGGCTGTTGATTGTAAGTTTGAAGAAATTTCATGCTGTCTTTGAAGTTTCATAGAATGACTTTATTTTCATGTCTAACATTTTTTTTCTGTGGACAGAAACTGAAGTCTAAAACCAAGGGTGCTGCCTTATTTGATTTAGAGCAATTACATTGGACAATTTTTTTTCTTTTCTTTCTTTTTTTCTTTTTTGGTACTGGAGATTGAACCCAGATATGCTTTACCACAGAGCCACAAACCCTTGAGACAGGGTCTAAGTTGCTTAAGACCTCACTTACTTGATGAGGCTGGCCTCAAACTTGCCATCCTCCTGCTTCAGGCTGGGATTACAGGCATGCACTACAGTCCCAAGTTGCATAAGATAATTGTAACAATTAATTCTGGTTGGGTTTTACATTGCGGTGGCTGAGTGATTTATATATGCTGCAATGGGTGTTGGTAATGTGGGCCCCTGGTGGTGGATTCCTAGCCAGGGGCTTCCATTAGGATGGCAGTAACTGCTTCTTGTGGCATTGTGCAGAGAATGAATCTTGGAATTGTCATATAGCTCAAGTGACAATTCAAAAATAACAATCAGAGTGGTGAATAGAAGCTGAGGCAGAAATTCGGTTAACAAGCAGAGGAACTAATCTGTCGAGCATTGGGTGGAAACCTATTTCTGAGTTTATTTCACAGCACATTATGACAACATTTCTTTAAATCACAATTCATCTCCATTTAAAAGATATAATCTACATAGTGTCATGGGAAATAATCAGAGACAAACTTTATTTTTCCCTCTGAATTGACCTTGTCCCCAACTCAGGAACATTTTTTGTATACTGCGAAATGGAAATTACTTAACCTCAACCAAATTGGAATGAAAACCATCACAGTTACTGGTGGGTAAGGAAGAGAACTGAGTTTGGGAGAATCAGGGCTTTTAAAAAATTCATTATTTTGCTGTTCAGAAGACAAATTGAAAAAGATGATGGGAAATCCCATAATTACATAGCAGCTTGCACTCGTTTGTGGCTCATGGTGTGGTGTGATTGTTGAGAGTGAAAGGAAGTTGTGCAGTTTATGGTGGTCGTCTCCTTGTTGGCTGAGAGGAAACTGGAGCCTATAGAGAAGACGGCATCTGTTTAGATGAGGTCACCTCTTGAGTGTCACCTAACTGGTTGGTGGTAAGATTAAATCTGCCTCCAGATCCACACACTGGGGAACTGCTTGCCAAGGTGCCTTTTCCCTGGGCTAAAACTCTGTTTTCAGGAAGCCCATAGATTTATTTATTTACTTTTAATCTCCCAGTCTGTTGCGTTCTCTTAATTTCCAGTTGCACATGTGCCTGAGCTTAAGCGGAGCCATGAAATCAATGACTGTTCAACAGGGACTTTGGCAGTGACTGATGATGGGAACTGCTTTCTCGCCTTGGACTTACTTCCTTTCAATTTAGGGAACACAGAATTGCCCCCATGGTGGAATCACCTGCTTTTGCCAGGGCTGCACTTGCAATGGTCTGTTTAGATGAGACCCAAACATCAGAGGTCAAGTTTGAAGGCAGGGTAGTTGTCTGAGTTCAGGCACACATGGTGGTCTGAGTGCTGGAAACAATTGCGCTTACAGAGCTGGGGAAGCAGGGTGGTAAGAGATCAGGCTGTTTGGGGAATGCCACAGGGCGGAGGATTTCACTTGAACATTCGCCGAATATCCCGGGAACCTTCCAGGGTGGGCGCTTTTTCATGGCTGCGTCATCTGGCTGTGGTAGGCATTCTTTACGTAACCGAGTGATCATCAACTACTTCCTGTGATTGTTCTGTGCGCCAAGCTCTGTGCTAAAGCCTATCACCCACCCATCCCCAAATTTAGAGGTGTAATGGGGTCTAGAGCCCCTGGGTCACTTGCCCAAGATCACAAGACTGGGGTTGCAAAGTCTAGGAGAGAACCCAAGCAGTGCCTAATATCAGCTATAGGAGAATAGGACATTTGTGTCCTGCCTGGGGAACATCTGTAGGTTTTAGTATAGCCCCAGCCTTGTCTTTCCCTTATTGTCAGGGCAGGTGTTCTCATGAAATGAGCACTTCATAGTTTACACAGGTTGTTATGGTACCTGATGAAGTTGAGTCCGTTTTGGGAGATGAACTTTTCAAGGTCTCATCCCTTCCTAGCCCCTGTTTCTGTTTTTCTTTTAATTTACAGTGGTGAATGTGGGCACAAAAGGAGCTCCAGAGTTTTCCAGAGCTCATAGAACACTGCAGTTTGTTAGCAACAGTCTGAGATGAGAACCCCAGTGGTTTCCAGTTCTGGTGAGAGGGGACGTCTGAATCACTGGTAACTTTGGTTAGGCCAGAAGCCCTAAATGGTCAGAACTCATGGGACCTTATGTTGCTGCTCAAGGCTGTGAGGTGCAGGCCTTCTTCATTGAAGCAGGAGGGGTTTGTGCGTGTTTCCTGTAGGTTTTATTCACATATACTGGAGTACTTCTGTTGACAAGACAGTAGTAAATCCATTGGCTTGGAAGGTGAAGTGATGGAAAAGCCCATTGTAGCATCACAAAATTGTGATTGTTATATTTTTCAGCTTGTGGTTCTTCTAAGTGACTCACAGAATTCAGCTTAGGTTTCTAAGCTCTACTTTACTCTGAGATATAAGCTCTTAGGGTACAAAAAGAAATACTTAAGTAGTTAGAATTGCATGATTTTCTTGCACAAGAGGAGTTTTTCATGAAAAAGGGGATTTGGGGAACAAATAAATTTGGGAAATTTCACTTAATTTTGTTTGCCTGTCAACTGTGTATTTGCACATTAAAGATTCTGAGAAGTCTTGAGAAGTAAAGCTGCTCAGTTTTACTCTGGCATTTCCTAAACTTATTTAGCATCTAAAATTGTAATTTACCTGTGGTATACTTCTAGAAATGGTGTATTAGATCTGTAGGGGTCGATAACATGACATCTAAAGATTAGATGCTTATTCATGAGCATATTTTTCTATAGATCCAATACCAAATCCTTTAGACAAAGGGTAAGCAAGCTTTTTTTTTAAGGCCAGAAAGTAAATATTTTAGGCTTTTGAGACTCTAGGGTCTCAATTGAACTACTCAGTTCTGCCACCATAGTGTGAAAACAGCTGTAGACAATACATACATGATGGACATGGTTGTGTTCTAAGAAAACTTTATTTAGAAAGATAGGTGGTAGGTTGGATTTGGTCTATGGGTCATAGTTTGCCAGTCTGCATTAGATCCCTGATCTGAGGATCACTTTGCTCCATATTTTTTGCTAATCCTCTGTGTGCAATACACGCCTCCTCCCTTCATTCACTAACTCCTACTTATCCTCTGTCATGGCTCTAAGCAACTGGGCTTCTAGCACTCATTTCCTTCCCTGTCCTTGCCTGAACTTTGAACTGTCAGAGGCAGAGACATTATTTCCAGTCTGGGTCTCCAGCTCTGAGGATAAGGATGGTGTACCTGGTACTCATTGGGACCTCTTTGAATGGCTCTGACATCATTATTTCCTCACCCTGTGTTGTGTTGTGCTTTGTGTAGGTAAACTCTTAGAGTTAACAGCAAGTATAGCAGGAGGAAATGCACTTTTCAAATAATAATTTGAAATATCCCAAAAGACATGGATGATTTGGATTAATCTGGGAATGAAGTCCACAGTCCTCCAAAGACGCACGATTCTCTGGTGAAAAAAGGAAGAAATGAGACTACTGTGCCCTGTAGTAAATAATGCATGTGGAACAGAAAAGTCGAGTGAAAATGATAATTTAGGGGGCAATGGGGAAGTATTGAAAGATCTGAAGGCATATTTTTTCCCTCCTTTCTCTATGTATTAGAGATTAAATGGTGTAGACCTTTTTCTCTTTTCACCCTGGCCCTTAAAATATTTTTCTGGCAATTTCTCTTCATATTACATGACTGCTATAATTACATCTCCAGTTTTAAGATAATAGAACTGAATTTTTAATGTGCTCTCTCCTGTATCTGGATTTATGATATCTCTCCTTCCTTACACCTTCTGAAAAAATTTTAACTGAGTTAAGATTAAAATAAAGTAGGGGAATTAAAAGGGAATGAGCCTTTAAATTGCAGATCCAACCCATATGCTCATTTATAGCTGCCCTCTCCATCTCTGAGGCCTGGCTGGGCCTGCTCTTAGAGGGTCTGTCTCCTTGATGAGAAGCTCTCCTGGCCTCCAGGTATGGCCATGATCCCACGTTGGCCTAGCAAGGAGAGACAGGAAGGCAGGCTGATGTTCCCTAAGGTCTAAACTGCATTTATCTAGAAGGGACCCATGGATGACCTTTTCTGAATCATTGCTTGTAATCTTGCAGCCTCTCAGCAATTTGACCCCTTTCTGTTGCTGTCCCTTGGAGCAATACAGGGCATAATGACTTTCAGAGTCCTGGCAGAGAGAGCAGATACTATCTCCATGTCACTGCTGATGGATGGGGTGACCTTGGGAGAGTCACTTGACATCTTGGCCTTCAGCTTCCAGATGACTGTGTCCATATCTGGAGTGATTTCTTGTTCCCCTGGATTGTCTTAGATGTTGGCAAATAAAATGTCATTTACTTAGTTGAATATTAAATACACTAGACCTGCCTTTTTTACTTTTGTAGAAAGTAGGTAGACAGGAACTATAGAGATTTTAAAGTCATGATAATTACAATCATTGAACACTACATGTGTTCTTAATTTTGTTAAAACACAGACCCTTTCGTCAGGGAGCACACATATCAATAAAGACAGTGGACACATGAACACTGAGGTTCAAGGATGGGGGGCATGGTGGAGGGGAGCATACCCACTTGTCTGTCTATCATGGGGACTCAGCAGTCAGGAAGGGCTTCCCAGATGGGGTCACAATTGACCAGGACGCTTAAGGATGACCTGGTGCTCACCATGTATAAGAGGCAGGGTTGCATGCATTCCAAACAAAGAGAATTGAATTATCAAATAACTGTCATGGGAATATCAGGGTGTGTGCTACCCCAACTAGATGCTCAGAAGAAAACCCTAACTGGGGACTATATGTGTACAGAACTCATCAGTGTAGAATTTTTAAACATGGTCATGGTTGTTCTTGTTACATCTATTTTATTGCCACATTCATTTTATCAAGTTAGAAAAGATGAACTAAGAAAAAACCAAATAGCCAGAGAGGCTGTACAATTACCCTGTAGACACAATGCAGCTGAGAAGAGGTGTTGTTGTTCAGCACCACGGACAGCGACTCGTAGGTCTGACCAGCTTCAGGACCTGGTAAATCCTGGTCCTGGTTCATGCAAAGAGGGCTGAATGTGGAAGGAATGAAGTTCTCTGCGGAGACTGTGTTCACCATGCCCTTGGGAGGCTACACCCAAGCTGAGCTTGACTGCCTCTCTTGTTAGGTCACATGTCACGTGCATGTTTCCTTGTGATAAAGCCCTTGGGGTTGTGCTCACACTGTAGGATTTCTACTGCTGCTGAAAGAAATGGAAGTGGCACTGCTGGGCATCGTGCTGGACAGTTGGTCCAAGGTTCTGGTTTTACTCCCAATTCCTTTGCAGATGAGGAATTTTCATGCATCTTCCAGGTCACAGGTGATGACCACAGGACCCCTTCTATAATAGACCCACAGACCCCCAAAGTTTCAAAATGGCTAGTTTATTGTTGTTGTAGTTTATCGTTAGAGTGACATTGATTGTGATGATAGCTGCCAAATTCTGTAGAATGTGAAGTGTCACTCATTTGCCCCTTGGCAAGCCATTCTGATATCATTTGTGGTGTTTGTCTCCCAGCAACTCAGGATAATGGATTTGGCCTTTGATTTTAACAAGTTGATAGAATTTTCTGTACCTCTCCCACAATATGTTCAGCCTCATATGTACGAGCTGAAAGGAGGCTGTGGTATATATGAACCACACATGGGACTCTGCATATTTTATTGCAAACATTAGCTAAAGTAACCCCTTTTCTTATGGCAATGAAGGCTTAAATTTGTTGAAGGAATTCTTGGATCTGGGGATCATAAATCCTGACCTTTCCATTTCCATTTAGGCAGAGGACTGACTGGGAAGGTTTTGTATGTGAACTTTGTTCCCCAAGGGGACCCAGGGGAGATTCACATTTGTCTGTATAGTCACAGTCAGAGGATTAAGCACAGGCTTTCTATGAAGTCAGACCAAGATATAGTGTATGGTGTCTCAGGTTCTAAAAGGGCTTAGGCAAACAAAATAAAGCAAAAATGAATATTTGCAAACAAGCTCACTAGAGTCAATTGTGCTCATGGACCTTTTATGGGTTGCTACTGGGTTTGGGATAATTACAGTCAGCTTCATAGGTATGTGACCTGTGCAATCACATAGGGCCCATGCTTTGAAAGACTTGCATTTGGATTAATGCTCTGCTATTTTCATCTTGAAATGCATCTTGAAATTTTTAATAATTTTTTAGTTGGCCCCAGATTTCCACATTTCACTCAGTTCTGATATTTATGTAGCTATTCTTGGAAATACTCTATTGGGCAAAGAGAATAAGAAACAGAGGAGAGGAACTTTGTAGAGATTTAAGGGGTTCTGTCTGAGTCCATAGAAAGTATGATGACTTTTAATAGATTCCTATGCATTAAGGTTGTATAGCTTTCCTCTGTACTTGATAGTCTTATTGGAAGGCCATCTGGGGACAGAACTGAGGTCAAAACCAAATCAATCACAAGGGCAGTAGGTGGTCTTGTGTCTCTCCAAGCAGTCTTATTCTTTGCTCTCCCCTACCCTGCCATCCAATTGAGATCCCAGGAAGTGATGAGGCAGGGGCCATAACCCTCCCACGTGTTGCTAGATGAATATCTTGTGTGAGGTGAAGCCCATTGTCAGGCTGGCTCTGAGGTTAGGATCGGCAGGTCACTGGGTTGAGGGATGCATTTTGCCTAGCTTCGGGAGGGAGTTGTCCAGAGCTCTGATAGTTTGGAGAGACCTGTTGGAAGCCCTTTTGCACCTGGCTGGGAAAGGGTTGAGGCAGGGTTGGCCTGAGGCCTGGAGCTAGCAAAGAGACCCTGCAGGCAGCCTTGCCTTCTCCATTAGCTACAACTCAGGCCTTCTGTGTCTTTGCTATAGATTGTTTACAAAGAGAATTTTTATTCTCATATGTTGATGCATACACATGCTGTTCTTAATCTTTGTATGTAACAATCCATCCTCATAAATGCTATTTCTTCAAGTTGTCTTAGTCCATTTGGGCTACTCTAACAAAACACCCTAACCTGGGTATGAAAAATCAAAATTTATTTCTCACAGGTCCAGAGGCTAGGAATTCCAAGATCCAAGCACTGGCACATTTGGTGTCTCGTGAAGACCCATTTCCTGATTCATGGATGGAGCCTTCTAGCCATAGTGGAAGGGGCAAGCTAGCCCTCTGGGGTCTCTCTTTTAAGGACACTATTTCCAGTGCCTCACCTGTCATGGTCCTCACCTCCTGATATCATCACATTGGGGGTGAGGAAGTCAATATATGAATTTTGTGGGGAACAAACATGCAGACCATAGCCTAGTATTACTCATTGGAGAAGGAGTTATTGCAAGGTATCAGCTTTAGGTAAGGGAAGTTACCAGAAATAGTGTATGATTCTTAAATCCTTTGTCATAGACAGGAGCTATCGAGGTAGCAGGAGAATATGTTGTAGGACTTGCTGATGATGGCTAACAGTTTTATTCCAGGTGTATGACAACCTGCCCTGTTATGAGCACACAAACCACTTAACCTCTTCCCCCAAATCTAGAGATTTGAAACCTCACATCATTGTCACCTTCAATTTTTAGCTGCAGCTCAAATCTTTGAGTATGTCACCCTCACAATTTCTATCTGCAGAGACCCTTGAATGTGAGCCTTAAAGTGCACCTCACAGCATGCTTTCTTATCTCCTCTTTTCCAGTGACACCATTACAATAAGCCATGCTGCTTCCTGGGAAAGCAAATCTCTTTATTCAAACTCCCCTAGATACATTGTACAAGCTCCAGTTGCACCTGCAGAATGTTGAAGTTCACTGGGCAGAACACAGGGCTGGAGTCTTTGGAGCTGGATTCTGCTCCCAGCTCTGCCCCCAGTGACCATTGGATCTTGGACCAAAGACTTCACCTCTTTGGGTATCAGATTTTTTATCTGTAAAATGGGAATCTATGACTAAAAACAAAAAAAAAAAAAGGAAAAGAAAAGCAAACCCCTCAACAACTGTTGCAAAGATCAAGTGGGATGATTTCAGAACCTAGCATTGTATCTAAAGTTGAGATGCTGCTGGATCGATGCTGGTGGAAGCTGAGAAAACATTGCCTTTATTGAGTTGCATATGCTTTAATCAGTCACAGGAAACCTACTCAGAGACTAAGTTTTGAAGAACTTCTTCAGGGCTGACACACACTCCTGCTCTGGGGAGTGGAGGATAACCCCAAACTTCCCTGCAGCAGTCTTTTCCATCTGCTCAGAGCAGTGGGGCTTAAGCAACCTTAACAAGTACTGTCAGAGATCTGGGATGCACATGGGCCCTTCAGGGTCTTTTGTGATGGGAGATCACATCAGATTAATGATCTTAAAATGGGTATTTTCTGTCTTCTGGCCTCATTAATGTACTCGTGCTTTTTTTTTTTTTAAATCATCATCATCATCATCATCATCATCATCATCATCATCATCATCACCCTGAGTTCAGTGTCTTCAGTTTTATAACCATGTCAAACTGTCTAAATGGTTAAATGGACCTTGTAGTGAGGTACTGGGGAGTGCCTTGGAAGGAGATGTTCTCTGTGTTTTCACATTGAACTGACCCAGTCAGATGACCCAGTCAGAGAGTGTATGCTCTCTGCTTGTGTGTGCATCTGTTATCAGGAGTGTGTTTGTGGGGGTGGCATATGTACCCCCATGAATAGTCTGGCTGTGAGGAACTCTGCTTGGTATTGGGCAGAACTGGATTTGGACATCAGGGCCATGCAATTGGGGCATGTTATGTCAATTCTTCTGGCCTCTGTTTTCTGATATTTGGGGATAATGACAGATAATAATCTGTCTCCACAGGACTGTTGTGAAGAATAAGAAGAAAACTTAGGTGGAGTCCAGACCAAGTAGGCAGTGAGAGGATCTATGAACATTTGCTGTTGTGGTTGCTGATAATATTGTACAGTAACACCTAACCTGTTGTGTGTGCCTGAACTTGGAAGTGTAATGTCCGAGGATATGTTGACATTGAAGGGGTTTGCTTGTAGGAGATTTGGATCCATTTGGGGGACCTGTCAGCTGCCTTCTAGCATGTTTGCACCCTCCTGAAAGGTTTTCTTTAGAATGTCTTATGCCATTTTTAATGACAAAAAAACAGGGGCACAGTGTTTTTCACTTCTTGTTTTTTTAATTCTGTCAGTTAGCAGTGCCAAGTGATTTAAGAGTAGGTGGCCCTTCTTCCTCCCACTTCCAGAAAGTTGTTTTAAAAACTTCTTGGGGGTGGAGGGGAAGACTTTTCCTTTTTAACACAAATGATATGTTTTGACAATAAAGTGTCTCTGTGGTGAGTTGATGCTAAAGGGGAAATGCTTGCTGTTACAAACGGTGCTCATTTTGCCTTTTGCAAACATAGCATTGACACCTGAGTTTTGCCGTGTGACATGAGAACAACAGCTTGTGACTGAGGCAGAGATAGTGTGATACAGACATTATTCTTTGGTGAAAACTTGGAAATCACATCAGTGCCCAAACAGACTCCTGGGGTGCTTAAAAACCAGAGACCTAAAGGAGCAGGCAGGAGTCTACAAGCAAGCACATGCTTTTGAATACTGGAACTTCAGGTCTTAGCACTGTTCAGGGTCTTGGACAAATGACACTTATTGGGTGTATTTTTTCTCCTGCAAAATGGGAAATGAGCAGGAAAGACATGTGGCAGCCTTAGCCCTCAGTTGCCCCCCTCACCCCATTGTGCAGGCTGTTCTCTGGGGACAATTGATGCTGCCCACTAGGTAGCTCAGCCCAACAAATGGATGAGGGATGAATGGTGTACCAAATGCATCCTGTGGAGCTGCAGCTGGTGCAGGGGAAAGCAGCTGCTGCAGAACTGACATTGCTGCTCAACCTTCAGGGAACCAGGCTATTGTAGGAGACTATTATGGTTTGGATATAGTGTCCCCCCAAAGTTCCCCTTAATGCAGAAATATTGAGATAAAATGATTAGATTATGAGAGATGGAACCTAATCAGTCCATCCTATTTTGAATGGACTAACTGGGTGGTAATTGTAGGCATGGCTGGAGGAGGTGGGTTACTGAGGGTGTTTCCTGGAAGGGTGCACTTTTCCCATGGCCCCTTCCCTGCACCCCCTGTCTGCTTCATGGCCATGAACAGAGCATTGCTCCTCTGCCACATCCATTTGCCATGATATTCTGCCTTACTTTGGGCCTAGAGCATTGGAGTTGGCCTACCATTGACTAAATATCTGAAACCATGAGCCTCACATACACTTTTCCTCCTCTAAAGTGTTCTTGCCAGGTATTTTGGTGACAGTAGCAAAAAGTTGACTCACACAGAGACCCATAATGGAGAGGAGGAATCTAAGAACAACAGGCAGTGAAACAGTGTCCGTTGTAGCCTCATTGGACTGCATATCTATCCTTCAGCTGTCTGTTCCCTGTGACTGGAATGAGGATGCCGCTTGTGATTATAGTTAATGTTTATTCAGCATGTAGCATTTGCCAGGTATTCTGCTAAATGATTCACATTTAATTCTCACAACCCCACTTTGAGGCAGAGGCTTCTACTGTTAAGCCCCTTTTGCAGGTGAAGGCATGTGCTCTGTACAGTGAAGTAACAACTCCTCAGATAAGTGGCAAATCAGAGTCTGGTTTGGTTACCAGCAGGGGAATTTTGCGTCCCTTGTCCTTAGCCTCCATGGCCATGGTTTTGACTGTGGGATGCTCGAGGCTGCTCTGGGTGACCAGAAGCAGAGTCGTGCTGTGCCCAGTTACGCAGTGAGAGACTGCAGGCAGAAGGACTTTTTGATCACTTTCTTGCAAACTGCATGTTGTAGCTAGGATCTTTTTTTTTTTTTTTCCACTTTGTGGAATTAACCAGAGCTTCTCCTGTGCTCCTGAGTAGCATTGAGATCACATAATGATAGTAGATATTTCAACCCTGCTAGCTAGGTGTGTGTCTAAAATGTTTTCGGATACTATCTCATGTGATCTTCACAACAGCTCTTATTAAGCAGGCAGTATAATTATTCCCAATGTCCAGATGAGGAAACTGAATCACTTGATTGAAATCTTGGGACCAGTGGTTGGCCATCTAACATGGACAGTTTGTCTCTAGAGCTCCCACTGATGGCTCCGAGGCTGTGCCCCCCTTAGGAGGGATTCCCAACCTGTACAAACTTGTCACAAGAAGAATGTTGTCTTTCAAGGCTGAATTAAAGTGGGTTGTTAAGCATTGGTTACCTGGCTGGGTTGTGATTCCCTGATTTGTGGACCATGTAGAAATGGAAGTAATTGTTTCTCTGTGCCTTGATTTTCTCATCTGTAAAATGGAGAGAATACTGTCTACCTCACTGGGATGTTGAGAGCTCACAGTTGACTCCCTGTCCATGGGAGCTGTCAATAAATTCACAATTGAGGAACAGGGATGTAACGATGGGGCTTTTTCCAATAGCCAAAACCAGAAACCCACACCAATTCTCTCTCCTCCCTCCCCATCTTTCCAACATTTTTTCTGGAATATTCTTCTCAGTAATCCCTTCTACTTAGTTACTACATATATGGGCCTATGTAGTTTATTTGTGCTGCTATTGCAAAATACCTGACGCTGGGTAACTAATAAAGAACAGTAATTTATTTCTCACAGTTCTTGGGACTGGGAAGTCTATGACCAAGGTGCTGGCAGGTTCAGTGTCTGGCAAAGGCCAGTTTCTCGTATATGGTGCAGGTTGGGTAGACTCAAATGGTAAAAAAGCTGAAGCCCATTTATAAGGTCCTAATCTCATCATCGGGGCTCTGCCTTTATAACTTAATTATCTTTTGGCACATGAATTTTGGGGGGCACACTCTGACACAGCAATGCCATTCACACTTAAGTTGTCTACAGAAGGGCAGCTGGATTGGCCTCCTGCCTGGCCTTGCTTCCCACACATTTCTCACATGGCCACTGGCTTGATTGCCACAGCAAAGCCCATCTGACAGGGTCATCCCCATGTTAAAATGAGGATTCCCACTTATTTCCAGGGGCTCTGTAACCCTGGAATCATTCATGGGAAATCATTCATGGGAAGTTGCCTTCTATGCACATTCTGGGACCCCACCCCATAGAAGTCAAAATTGTTAGGTCTGGGTTAGTTCCAGCAATCAGCTGTCTAGCCATCATCCTAGGGCATTCTGATGTGTGTGATCTGGGGCAAAACACTGACCCATAAGGAGCAAGTCCAAGCATGCCTCCGCTGCCTGGTGTTTTCTGCTTCTGTGTTTCCTAGGACACCAATTCGGGCTCAAGCTCATCACTGCCATCTCAGTTTCCCTTTCACCTGGCTTCTTTGTGTTATGATTTTATTCGAAGGGAGACTGACACACAGATGCCATGGTAGACACATGTGTCACACTGTCTCGTATTCACTGAAGGTTAATGTGTGCTGGTCAGAGCTTTTATGAGCATTATGAGATTGCTCCCCATAACTCTATGATACACTTGTGGTCCCCCCTTTACAGATGTGGAAAGTGGGGTGCAAGGAGGTTGTAGCTTGCCCAGGGTACTGGGACTAGTGAGACAAAGGGGCTACTTGGGTGGTCTGGTCCAGGTCTTGGTGTCTGGGAGAAGGCAGGGAGCAATGGTGCTTTCCCTTGGACTTCTGTGGTGCTGGCTTGGGTTGTCAGATGCTTGTCAGACATGTCACATTCAGTATGCAGACATGACAGGCATCCTTCAGTGTGTCCATCAGTTCTGCTTGAGGAAGAATTGTCCTACCCTCTCAAGACCAGCAGATATCCTGCTGGACATTCACACAGGTCTTTTCTTCATCATTTGAGCCTAGAATCTAATCCAAATACACATTTTTAAATTTCATGGTTATAATAAGTTTTTCAAGAGCAGGTCTGCTCCTTCAGTTACTCCGTGTTTGGAGTGGTCACATCACTGAGGACGGTATTAATGGCCTTCTGTATGCATATGTAGCTGCTGAATTTTCGAGATTCTATGTAGAGGTACGAGCCTCTGTCTCATTAGGTCTTTTAGTACAGTTGTCTTAAGCATTTACTTACTGAAATGTACAATGATTTATTATAAATTATCTGCCTTTGATTCCCTTTTGTATTGTATGTCAGTCATACGATTATACATTGTTATGAAAATATTATGTATTTTATATCATATAAAGTGATATTTATATGATATAATCTGAGTTTCATTTCAGGATAGTAAAGGAGACATCACAAAATGATGGTTTACAAAGGTGGTCACAAGTCTGCCTCATTAGATCATGTACAACGAATTAGAACGAATAAAATCTAAAAATTAAAAAACAAAAAAAGAACACTACCACACAAAATTCCTAAGGAGTGGGAGGACAGTGAGTTCCTAGAGGGACACCAATGGGCAGATCTTCCCAGGAAAGTTGTTAAATTAAAACTTGAGTCTGGAACGCCTTTGCTAGACCCCAGTTTGCCTCCTGCCCACATGCCAAAGCCCTCCCAGTTCTCTTTGAGATGTTAATTTGTTGCTGTGAAAATTATCTTGTCACTGACAAACGGAATCTGGGAGAATCAGCTCTTCTTATAAAGTGGTTCCTATGGTATCTGCAGGGCTTTGTCAGTTTGCAAGTTATGAATATTTATGTCTTAGAGAAATTCCTCATTTAAATTGCATTTTCTGTAATTTCCCACTTAATTTCACATAGAAAATAATGACACTTCCCTCCTTTGCCTAGGTGAATGTCTTTGGAGATGGCAGATTTTGCACATGGGCACACAGGGCATCAGAATTTACTGAATTCTGAACACAGATGTGATCCCAGTGCCCTGCAATTGCTTTTATATACAATAATGCATGTGCCTGATACATTATCGACTGGAGATAAATGCCAGGCGTGATTATGGTAAATTAGACCTTTTGCATTATTTATGAGATCCAATGTAAGACGTGTTTCACTTTTCCCCACTAATGTTTATATAAAAACCGTAATAGGACCTGTTAGTAAACAATTTCAAAATTTATTTAAGGACTGGGTTTTAAATGGCATCTCTAGTCAAGGTTTTCTCATCTCCATTCATGAGCTCTGCAGGAAGCAGAGTGAATCTTTTAAAAATATTAGGAGGCATGTGCCAATGGGCTGGCAGAGCACCCTGGAGAAGTTGAGGCTGGGAATATTTTCATTGGGACTCCGAGTCTCCTGGTGTTATGGTTTGGATGTGAGGTGGTCCCCAAAAGCTCACATGTGAGATGTCCCCGCAAAGCTCACATATGAGACAATGTAAGAAGGTATGGAGGAGAAATGATTGGGTTATAGCCTTAGCCTAATCAGTGAATTAATCCCTCAAGGGATTAACTGAGTGGTAACTGGAGGCAAGGGGGGTGTAGCTGGAGGACATGGTTTATTGGAGGCATGGCTTTGGGGTATATATTTTGGATCTGGAGAGTGAACTCTCTTTCTGCTTCTTGATCATCATGTGAGCTTCTTCCCTCCACCACTCTCTTTCACCATGATGTTCTGCCTTACCTTGAGCCCTGAGGAATGGAGTCAGCCTTCTCCTAAGGACTAAGATCCTTGAAATTGTGAGCCCTCTATTAAACTTTTCCTCCTCTGTGATTGTTCTTTTAGTCAATTTAGAGCTTTTAGTCACAGCATCCAAAAAACTGATTAAAACACCTGATTCCAGCCATAGTTACTTACGTGTCTGCAAGATGTCACCATGTACAGCATGTTCTTGTCCCCTCTCAGATCCCAGGAAAATATGTAAGGACTGACTCCAGTGCAGATCATTTTTTTCTATATCAAAACATACCAGAAGTGTGTTTTTCTGTTTATTTTTTTCCAGTATTGTGTTCTTTCTCTGGTTTTGTATTGATTTTTTGAGGGAAGCCACGAGGCTTTGCTTGCAGATAAAATTCCTTCCCTGAGCTGTGTGTGTCGAGCTTGCCTGACTGCTCATCAGGACAACATTTTATGCCCATTTAGGATCTTCCAGTTTCAGAACTGGAGTGACTCTGAGCCACAGGCTGCTGCAAACCACTGTTCTAGGAGCTGTTTACAGGCCACGAGGGGTATCAGGTGGAATAGTAGCGGGTCACTATGTGGATCCTTTCCACCTCTGTTCCTCCTTTTCTTGGTTTTCTGAGCTTTCTTCGAGGGGCTGTGTTTGAAAGTCTTCCTTCCCCATGGCCTCACTATCTCCAATGTGAAGTTACAAGTTTCCAGCCTTTGGCTGTTTGTGACTCATCTCTTGGGAGCTGTCTTCCCTGTGAGGCAGCAGCCTGTGGTTTGGGCTTTGATTTAGGGAAGTGGCATTATATGTCTCATTGGACATGGGCAGGATGGAAGCCGGAACAGCAGGTGTGAAGTTCCAGGGAAAGAGAGTCAGAGGCCAAACTGCTGTTTCTTTCTTATCAGATTTTTCTTTTTTTAACCTAAAAGATCTAAAAGACTGGTTCTGTTCTTTACCTGTGCATAACATAGAAGGGAGCAGACCACTGTCTTTGTGTTCCTCGTCTTTGTAATACCTAAAAGTGTTTCTGTCCCAACAGGCTCCTTGAAATCTGAGGATGAGTGGCCTGACACAGTGAACCCACCAGGCCCAGAAGGCTTGACCAGTTTGCCAGTTTCGCCTTTCCAAGGGCATTTTAATGTGTCTTGAACCCTCTGCATAGGAGCCAACTGGGGACAACAAGCAAAGCCTCTGCCTTCCTGTGTGGCTCTGGGTATTTCTGCAAACCAGCTGGAGTCTATTGGCCAGGCTACTTCAATAGAGGACTGAAGGGCCAGCCGCACAGTGGGGCTCTGTTTGTTAATTTATGCCATTTGTCCACATTTTATGCTTCAGTTCAGTACGTTTGGACAATGAAGTCAAACTGGCCCATTTCTAGCACATTAAGTGGCTTTGTTCTCCCGCTTTGGCACTGAGCCTCATGTGGAATTGTTTTAAAGGAAGATGCTCAGCTTGGGGGCACAGTGGAATTCAAGGTTTCCTATCTGTCAGTTCAAGACTGTGCTGCTGCCTTTGGGCCATGGGCCCTGACTAGCTCCAGGGTGTGCCTCCTGGCGTCAGGTGCAGCCCTAGGTCTTGGCCAGGCCCCCTGCAGCTAGGCCCCCAGTGCTAGGTCTGTCACAGGGGCCTCTTGCCAGAGACTTCATTCTGTGACTGATTTTCCTGTACCGATGGCTGCCAGGAGCTTCTGAGGTTCGTCCTCCTCGTGTTAGCTGTGGAACAGAATGCCATTGGTGTCAGGAAACTCCTTCCATTTCTCTAATTCCTACCTCTTACCTTTTATTTTCTCCTGTCTTCTTCCTTTAGTTCTGGCTGTTATTTCTGATTTTCCATCTTCCCCTTCTCCTTGACTTCCCTCCTCCTAAGACTAATGTTCATATACTTTATTTTGGTATAATCTTTTTTTGTTAACTTTTAAATTATGAATATCTTTAAACATATACAAAGCATGTACAAAGCATACAAAGCATATGCACAGAACATATACCTTGGCACATGAATGGCTGAAGTTTGGAAGATTCCAATCAGATTGCTTTGCACCTGATATTGCTAAGAGTCAGGGAAGGGAGGAGGTTACCCCTGGTCATGCAGCAGGTGGGTGGGGTGGGGTGGAAAGTTCATCCTGCAACCCAGTTCTCCCAGCTCCCATCACTGAACTTTCTGCCTTTTGTCCCCCACATAACGTCATGCCCCAAGGCTTTGTGCTAACATCTTTAAGTTTTTTCAGATAGTTTTAAATCTCACGTTGGTAGTTATTCCAGAGCAGAAATAATTTGAAGTTTTAAATAATTTCACACAAAATGCACCCTAGTAAGTTCCTGTGGCTGATCCCCTTAAATTGTGATGTTGACTAATACGAAAGTAATTTCACAGAAAAAAGGTATTTATAAAGTTGAATTTTTACTACCAAATAGAATAGATACCACGTCCCCTAACACAGGCTGATTTTACTCCGTGGTACCAATTCCACCTCGAGCTTTTGTGGTGAATTTCCAGCTGGGAGGAAAGCATCAAAGTAAAATAAGATGCAAACCATTTCTAGCATATACTTGTGATTTTCTCATTTCAAGATCCATTCCCGGCAGAATAAGAGCAGTGCTACACAGAGAACTATGATCCGGTGTTCTCTTTCATGTCATTTGTTTACTTAGAATTGAATAGCCATGAGATTCTATTGACCCATAGACTTTTCTCACGTTTCCCCATTTTCCCCACATTGAAGGCAAGCGCTTGGGGAAATAGGAAGATTTATTTATTGATTTTTTTAGTCGAGATTTTAAGATTACACCCCAAATGATCCTCAGATTGATTAAGCAAATAAATGTAAGATAGGAGATGCTTGCAGAGAACCCTAACCATCCTCTAGCGAAATGTGTATTTGATGTCTGGAATAAAAGCAGTGGAATAAATTGTAAAGGAAAAAATCGGATTGACAGCAGGGAAATCAAGTTCCATTCCTTAAAAAGAAATCTGATAAAGTTAAAAGTTGAACAAGTCAGATTAAAAAAAAAAAACAAAAAAAACAGGGAACCCACCTCTGCAATTTCTGACACCTTGAAGGAATAAAGATAAAGTTCTAAAAAAAAAGATACTTAATGCATTTCAGAACATTGTGAATTCAATGCTTATTCCTGTCAGTCTTTTGTTCCTTAGTAGCATTGACAGCTTTAACAAATTAAACAATGGGGCACCCAGTTAAATTTGAACTTCATATAAACAACAAATAATTTTTAGTAAAAACATATGCCATGCAATATGTTACTAAAAAAATTATTGTTTATCTGAAATTCAAAATTAATTGGGCGTCCTGTGTTTTTTCTTGGTAACCATAGGCCAAGGAATCCCAACCCCCCATTATGCAGCTGGAGAAGGAGGAAGCAGGAGTTGAGTAGCCCTGTGGTGCACCTGGTGGAGAAGGGACTTCGGGTCCCAGTGCCCTGCAAACAGGCTTTCAGCCACTTGCCCTCTTTGGGCTGTGTACCTCACTGCTGGCTCCTCGAACACAGAGGACCTCTGTGCCCTAAGCCTTTCCAGGATTCTGCAAGATCAGCTGACTGACATGCTGCAGGGAGTCAGTCAGTGGACAGACCACAAGAATCAGCCTTAAGTCCCAGTTACCCTGTCTTCTCGTGCCAGCTTCTAACATGAATTGATTTTCTTGTTGTGGTCTCCTCCCCATCTCTTGCACGCTGAGTTTAGTAACCCACTTTATTCCTTTATTTCCTTTGAAGCTGTTTTAAGAAGAGTAGAAAAATGTGTGCAGTCTGTTTACTGTGATTAATAGGAAGGCAGCCTTCATCATGACACGTATTTTAATTATTTGGTTAACACACGAATACATGTTCATTGAAAGAAAAACAATATGTACAAAGTGAGAGTTCTGTAGGTCCCCCAGTTCCTGGCAGACAACCAGGAAACTGGAGATAATAGACATAGGTAAGAGACTGTATGTCTCAGGAGAGTCCCAATCTTAAGCCTGATGTCTTAGCTATTATTAATAGTTATTAATTATATTTATTATGGTGTCCTTCTTTTATCAGTGGCTTTACTTTCCAAAGAGTCTCTGTTTGGAGAGGAAATTTTGTGGTCTACCTAGGCTCAGGGGAGGGTAGATGTTAAGTGCAGAGAGTGAGCTCACCAGGTAGAAGGTGAGAGGGTTGTTCTCTGAGGACAACTGGCTCCTGGGAAGCTGGACGGTGACACCTGGGGAACACTTCTAGTCACATGTGGGTGTTAGGATAGTTCTGTGTGTAAGTTTGACCTGCCACAGGGTACCCAGATTAAGAATGATCTCTGAGTGTGTCTGAGGAGAGTGTTTCTGGATGCAACTAGCATTTGGATCAGGGGACACAGTAGATTGCCCTTTCCAGCATGGGGTCCATCATCTAATCCTTGAAGGCTGAGTAAGACAACAGCAGAGTAAGAATGAATTCACTCCCTTTCGCTACCTTTTTCCTTGAACTGGGGCATCTTACAGCATCATCTCTAGCTCTTGGACCATCTCATGCCCATGTATACTATGGGCACCCCCTCTCCACCCCAGATCTCAGGTCTTCAGATTCAGAATGAGTTATAACATCAGTTTTCCTGGGTCGCTAGCTGGTAGATGGCATACTGTGGAACTTTTCAATCTCTGTAATCATGTGAGCCAGTCCCTCAGAATGGGGTCTCTCTCTCTCTCTCTCTCTGCACACACATGTTGTTAACTCTGTGTGTGTGTGTATACACACATGTATATGCATTTGGAGATTTTCTATATGTGTGTGTGTGTGGGGGGGGGGGTTCTAGTTCATTTCTCTGGAGAATCCTGACTAGTGTAATCCTTTATGAACAAATATCAAGGTAAGCAGACTTTGAGAAAGACACCAGTGTGAAAGAGAGAAGTCAGAACAACCCGAAGAACTCTAGAGAGATGGAGACATGAAAGTCAAGAAAGCATTTTACAAACCTGCAGAACCCTCAAAGAGAAAAGAATACATTGTAGATAAAAAGCAAGTGTGGGGAAGTTAAAAAGATGGAACTTGGAGAATAAGAAAAAAATACTTAGAAATGAAAAGTGAGAGACAAAATAAGGAATTGAGTAGACGGTTTGGAAGATAAAAATTAAGGACATTCCCCATAAATAGAATAAAACAGTGAAGACCCAGGACCAGGTCCAGGAATAAGAAGCCAGGAGTCTGATCTAGGTGGTGTGACTCCTTCTCAATGAAAATGGAGGTATGAACGTTACTGCAGATCTGAAGGGCAGATTTTCCAGAACTGAAGATGAAATGGCAAGATGGACAAGGCTCACCTGGCATGGTGGGGGATGGAGGCGTGTGGGGAGTTCATATCTAGGTAGGTAGTTCTGAGATTTGGAACACCAGGGATACAAAGGTAGCCTTAAGACTTGCAGGGAATGGATCGGGAATTGAATTGGCATTAAGTTTTCAAGAGTACAGCAGCAGCCAAGAGAAGATCTAGGAGGCATCTCCCAGTCAAGACTCTATGCCTGACAAATCTCAGTCACTGAACCAGCAGGGTATGACTGACTTCTTCTTTTTCTTCTTCATTAAGAGGGGGAGGATCTAGGACATGGATCATGCAGTGTGGGCCCGAGGGAGCCCACCAGGATGGCAGCTGGGCAGTGGGCTCCATTCAGGCTAGAATGGGAGGGAAGGGGGAAGCAGAGTTAGGTCTCTGGAATTAAGGAAATAGAACTCATTGATTATTTGCTATATCTGAGCAACGATACTTACAGGGTTTTGATAGATTTGTTATAGAAGAATTCATGATAGAATATGTCAGTTATAAAACAAAAATACAAGCCAGGCATGGTGGCACATGCCTGTAATCCCAGAAGCTCAGGAGGCTGAGGCAGGAAAATCTCAAGTACAAAGCCAACCTCAGCAATTTAGCAAGATCCTGAGCAAATTAGTGAGACCCTGTCCCAAAATTAAAAAGGGCTGGGATGTGGTTCTGTAATTAAGTGCCTTGGGTTCAATCCCCAGTACAAACAAAACAAAACAAAACAAAACAAAACAAAACAAAACAAAAGGCAGCATCTAACACTAGGGAAAACAAAGGCATACAAGATAGGAAATACAATGACTCCTTGGCTCAGCAGTGAACAATGAGTTCATAGTCAGTATTTACATAACAATGCTTTAAAAATTTTAACTCTATTGAGAAGATGGGGGGGGGTTTAGGGGGTTGTGATAATAGCTAAATCTTCATTTACCACAACAAGCAATCCATTGATAATGTCGGCAATGGATGATATACTTTATTTCCATTGTTGATATTTAGTGATATGCAGACAAATACAAGAGGTAAGGGTTAAAAATTGAAATTGGTTACTTCTGGGACTAGAATGGGGTTGGCATAGGTTCGGGGGACACAGAAAGGGAATTAAGAAAGGACTGAGGTGGAATGTTTCTTTTTGGTTAAACAGTCAAAGTGGTTTTGTTAGGATGCTTAGTTAAATTAGAATTTCAGATAAACAAGATTTTAAAAGAGTGTGCGCATGCAATATTGGGATGTGCTTACATTAAAAATATATTTGTAATTTTTTTTGAGGTGTGGGGAAGGTTCTTGCTTTGTTGCCCAGGCTGGTCTTGAATTCCTGGGCTCAAGCAATCCTTCTGCCTCAGTCTTCTGAGTGCTAGGATTATAGAGTGTGCCACTGTGCACAGCTGAAATTCAGGTATTAACAGCATCCTCTATTCTTTGTTGCTTTATCTATATTATGTGTATGTATTTTCTTGAGAGAAATAAATAGAATTTGTAATTATTTAGACATAAAAACATTTGAAGTTGATGGGTTTGGCACACGCCCGGGGTGTGTCATTGGGAAAAGGAAGTGGTCTCAATCTCTCCTTTTGCATTTGTGTATTTGAATTGTTTTGCAGCAAGCACAAGTTAATTGGGGCAGTAAAGAGAGCTATGGAAACTCTGGGCCATCGCAGTGCTGACTGGGGCCCAGAGCAGTGGCCACACCTGTTCTCAGTGCAATGAGGCATTGAGAAGGGGCAGTTTTCCCTGGGTGTTAGGAAGGAAGGTCAGAGTGATTTAACCCAAGGAAGGTTTTGAGTTGAGCTCAAGGAGAAAGGTTTCATTACCCCTTCATCTATTGAGATGATCCTTCTGTCTTTTGTGCTCATTTCCCTGAGGTATATTGTTTGGCTTTGATAACCCAAACAGTGAAACTTTGCCATTACTGAGCATCTAGAGGGCAGAACTACTGCTAAGATATAAAGCAACCATGTAGTTTTGGGCTACAACAGTTTCGTTTTGGGGTTGGGCTGTTTCTAATAAATGAAGATCCATGTGACAGCTGAATTAATCAGGGCAATTAAGGCTCGCTGCTAAAAGAAGTAATCCCCAAATTTCAGGGCTTACCATCATACAACTTTCTTACAACCATCTGATGCAGTTCTCTTTCATGGAGTGACTGACTTGGGGATCTGAGTTGCTCTCATTTGAAGGCTTCACTGTTCCCTAGAGACTTCCTAGAGCCTTTGACAGGTCTCACTGTCCCAGTTGGTCATGAACAAACTGACCAGAGTAAGGATGGAAGATCATGTTGGAGGAGACAGAATGGAACATGATGGACATTGTCTATGTTCCCATTCACTGGCCAGAACCTAGTGCCGTGGACCTAACTTCACTCCAAGTTGCTGGGATGCTGGGAAGTATCATCTTTTTGGGAACCCGGGAAGAAAAAAGTTTCTGGAAGAAGAATGAGCCTCTAGGTAGCATCTTTCACAAGAGCTCATGAGTGCTGAGTGCTCACATGTGTCTGTCAACAGACTAAGCTGTTTATGTGCACAGTCTCACTAATCCTGGGAGACTTGTATTAGGGTCCACGTCTTCCTAGCTGGGGAAGTGAAGCTCAGAGAGTACCACTGATCAAAGTTACACAGAGAGCTAGTGATCGAGCTGGCTCCTCTTTGTGTCTCGAGTGCTCCTCTACTTGCATTTTAATCATTCATTTAAGAAAAGGAGCATCATAGCAAATTTAAAGCCAACTTGAAAAATCTCTCTTGGGCTCATTCTTAGAGTGTTCTTTCCATATCACATCTGAAGCTTGGAGCAATGCATTTCTGTTTTTTTGCACAAAAATGCCCCTAACTTTCCTGGATGAATAGAAGTTGGCCTAAGATTCCTGATGGCAGTCTTCCAGGCCATCAGAGAGGGGAAACTTACATTTTTCTGAGCTACATCAGGATCATCAGGGACCAGAATCTGTGCATGTTCCACCTTGTGGGAAGTGGGCCATGGAGCATGGTCACTGGAGAGTGCTGATGGCACAAGGGGAAGTGACAGATCTCTTCTCTTTGTAGCTTCATCACAGAAGCTATGAGTCTGCCCTGCTTGACAGAAAACATTTCTACTAGATTACTTTGGATTAGCTTTCCTGGGTACATCTGTTCTCATGACACTTATCCATTATCTCGAAAAGTGATCTACAACCCAGCTGGCTGTGTGACTGCTTTGGTATGAATCCTTCCTCTCAAATCCCTGCCACTCTTTCTTTAATTTTGGACAGGTATATCTGGTGCTGATCTATATAGGTTTTCCTTTCTTGTTTTAGAGAATCACTGTGTAGGTGGCAATTTAAAAACTGTTCCCCCCTCCAACGTATTTGGCATGAAGAATGAAGTGGGAAGGGAAATTTTGGTGGATGTTCAGTTTACCATCTTGCACCAAGGACTCACAATTTTTGGAGGATTTCAAGATATGCATTGAAAATAATTGGAGACCCCTGAGGATATAGCAAGATGAGACTGGGAGATAATTTGGGGCTTCAAAAGAGTCCTTTAGTAAGATCAGTTGTGCATCCTACCTCACCCTGCTGTCTGTCTGTTTGCACCTGGTGACCTTGCTGCAGATGGAAGCTCTGACTGAGGTTGTCTTATGGGACCTGAGAGAACTTTCCACAGAACTGTTAACTAATGGAAATAGAGGTCAAAAGTAATTATTCTTATATCTATCTGTACTGAGCAAGACTGAAAGGAATTCACCCATTAAATTACATTTTCAGAGTTCTGTTCCAACGTATGCTCCTTTACAACTTTATTTAAAGAAAGCATAATGTGCAAGGCTTTTAACTCTGATGGAAGAAAGACAGGAGCTCTAGTCAGTAATGGTAGAATCTCTCATCTTACCGTCTGCTCCAAGAACAAAGATTTTTTTAAAACCTGGATTCAAGCAGTTCCCTTGGATCATATTAATGGAACATAACCTTAATAGACTCCTCTAGAGGGTGTTCTAAAGCATGCTAACTCTCTCTAAACATCTTTGATCTTAAACTTTTATCATTTTGCCGTGCAAATTTTCTGAGCTCTTTTTACCTCTATCACATTATCTAATATCTAAGCAGTTTGTTTAAAAAAAATCAAAATCCCTTTAGATACAAATATTGTCTGTGTATCTCTTTTATGTTTTGAGGAGTTTTGACAATTTGATTTGGAGAGATAGGTTTAGCAAGTATTTGTTGAGTATCTACTATATACTAGGCAGGTCCCTGGGATCCCTAAGTGAACAGAAGAGAAGATTCATGCCCAGATGAGCTTATATTACAGTGGGAGGAAGCAGAAAATAAAGCATAATAAAAATGATTGTTTGAAGGGAGAAAAAAAGTTGAGATGTAAAAAGTATGTGTGGGTATTGGGGAAAGAAATGTACTACCCCAGAAGTGGCACCTAGACCCAACTTGTCAATCTTCAGCATTCCATTATATAAAATCAAGATGTTGAGAAATGGATTTTTCAGGGTTTTTATTTTTATTTTTTGGTGATGCTGGGGATGAAACCCAGGACCTCATGCATACTGGGTAGGTACTTACCAATGAGCTACACCTCCAGCTTAACATCTTATGTTTTTAGAAATAGGGTAGACATTTTTATTTTAATTGTCCTATAAGCTTGACCACACTGGACTATCTAATATGCTTCTTTGAGGAACATTACCAAGGGTAGTTAAAAAACTAGAAACCCTGCAAAAATATGTATGTCATGGTGTAAGACAGTTCATATTGGCCTGAGGGGGGAAATGTATATTTAAATCTAGAGTTCAAGGTGTTAAATATGTATATATGTGTATATATATATATATGTATATATATATATATATATATCCTTTATATATTCCTTTATATCCAAAGGAATAAAGTTTATCTCTTCCCTCTCTTTTCTATTTTTTCAGTTCCCACTCCCCACCCAAATAGGTAAGAACTGATATCTTAATACAACCACTGCTGATATAGTTTCTTATTTTCTGTCTTTTTTTTTTTTAACATAAGAGCACATTGTAAACATTACTACAAGTCATGCTTTTTGTCTCTTAAGAACACTGTTAGCTTTCTATCTCTGTGAGAAAATAACTGAGATAAACAACTTTAAAAGGGGAAAGATAGATATTGGTTTACAGTTTCAGAGGTTTCATTCAATGATCACTTGGCCGTGTTGCTTTGGGCCTGTGGCAGCACATCGTGGTGGGAGCATATGGTGGAGGAAGCTGCTCACCGCATGGTGAGACAGGAAGGGGTGGGGGTCCCAGTATCCCCTTCCAGGGCATACACCCAATGATCTAACTTCCTTCCTCTACACCCCACCTCCTTAAGGTTCCACACCTCTCAATAGCACCATGGACTTGGGACCACGTCTTTAACACCTGGGCCTTTTGGGGTACTTCTAAACAGTAGCAAATGCTTTTTGGAAGTCTTTCCTTATCAGAGCACAAACACTTGCTTGGTCCCTTTTGTAGCTGCACAGTTGGGCGCATGGTATGAAAGGTCACTGGAATCCTAACCAAGTACATTTGAGGGACCCACCTTTTGCTATCTTCCATAGTACCACCTTCTTGCATGCGTCATTTCACATGAGGGCACCTTTATTTCAGGATAAATTTCTAGAAGTGGAAATGTGGGCATTAAGTCTGTGCATGTTGATAATGTGGATGGATCCTACTAAAATGACCCATCTAGGGGTTGTTCTGATTTCCACTTTACCAGCATGAATGACGTCACCTGTTTCTCCACAGTCTTGCCAGTATAGCATGCTGGTGAACTTCCCAGTCCCCTTGTGCCTTTGGGGCTGCCATCTTCTATGCATCCTACCAGAAGAGTAGCCTCCTAACCCTGGGAATTTTACCCCACAGCCTGTCCTGTGTTCCTTGTATTCCTAATGTTTATCTGCAGAACTCAGACCCACGTATTTTTAATAAACTGAATACCTTCCTCCTACTTTCTAGGTATTCTTAATTGCTGTCTTAGTTGACAGTGACTCAATAGTTTTAATTTTCTCTGTCATTAGCTTCTTCACCAAAGTGGAAAGTCATCTATGAATTAATGCCTAATTAGCACAGGAGAAACTGTTATTTAAAGACACTTGGGAATCATTTTATAAAAAATGTATTTGTAAAATGTAGTTTATTTCATTCTTCCCCTAGATTATTACTTTATTTTTTTACACTTTAGGTTTTTAGGTATTGCACTTGTTAGAAAATGGAGGGCAAGATGCACAATGAAGCAAAAACAAGATCCCAATCAGATTATGTAGCAGGTGAGACTGCAGGGAAGGCTACAGTGATCATAACTTTTCCTTCCTCTCTCTTGTCAAGAAATTCCCAGGCGCCCAGAGGAACCTTACTTTAAAGGCTCATGGAATAGAAAAAAAATTCTTGCCAATAGTCAAAAGAAGAAGCTGTGGAGGAAAGGAAGGCTGGAATGTCAGCTTCTAGGCTTCACTTTTGTCACTTCTGCAGTGAGGATGCTGACGGCATGGGTCTCACTGGTTGTCCCATGAGGAATGCAGTTAGAGCAGCACCTGACTCTAAGAGCCCTGTAGGGATCCGGATCAACCCTCCTAACATGTTAGCTCATATATGTTCATGGTTCTTCCGAAATAGCCACTGCCTGTGTATGTGATGTGGGTTCCTGAGTTGATAAACGAAGGTCAGAATAGCCACTGTCAAATGTTTATTGTGAAGCCTCCAGATGACCCACTTTGGTGGCTGGGAACAGTGCCCAGAGCTAGCAAATGCTTCCACACATGGCTCTTGGTCACTGAAACTGGGTCAAATTTGCTTCCTTTAAGAAAATGTCTAGGTTATTGGCTTCCTGAAAACTTTATTTTTCACCCTTTTGACAGATTGTTAATAGGATGATTTAAATAGGAACAATAAATTCTCTTTACTCAAGGTCCTGTGTGCTGATATTAATTTGCATATTTCTGTAATGTTAAGGCAGCTATTTACCAGCATGGATTTTAGCTATTAAAGACCTCTCCTCCTGCCCCAATCCCCAGGAACATCAATACTTTGTGATAGAGTGAAATAGCATGCAGTTGTCAGGGTTTCCTCTGATAATGGGAATGGATAGATATTGAGGCACTTGATAATTGTATATGGGCAGTAGGACAGAAGTAAAAATGGAATTAAATGGGGGAGATTTATTTATCTTGGTGTCCACTTGGATTTCCGGGAGAAAAGGAAAGCTTAAAGTATTGACATCTCTGGTTTTGGTTCCCTCTCCAGCACCTGTTGCTACTATAGCGCCTTCAGTATGGAAATGCCTGGAGAAGAGCCCACAGAAGTCAGCTGGGTTCAGCCCTGCCCATTGGGCAAACCCTGCTTTTGTGGGATGGTCTGCATCTTGGCATTTGTTATTTGAATTTTCATTGCTATAACAAAATACCCAAGGCAGGATAACTTTTGAAGGGAGAGGTTAATTTTGCTCATGATTTTGAAGACTGAAAGTTCAAATAGCATGGTGTGGGCTCTGGCAAGCCCCATCCCCACTTTGGCTGCATCACCTCATGGCAGATTGCATTAGCTGGAGTGTGTGCCTTGGAGCACTTATATCACCAAACAGGAAGTCAGAGAACTGGGTGAGGGAAGGCTCCAGCTTTTAAAACAATCCTCTCTTGAAAACTACCAAGGAGTCACCAGGAGAATGAACTTAATCCTTTCCAAGGGCAGGCCTTCAATGACCTAAGGTCCTCCTGCTAGATCCTACCTCTTAAAGGTTCGATGACCTCCCACATCTCCACACTGGGGTCCAAGCTCATAAAGCAGACTTGCATGACACATTTCATGCAGACTCTAACAGCACTTTAGATAGAAATACTGGGATGAAAGCATTTGCTGGGCTCCTTGGCCACTGGAGGTTGGGCCTGGTTAAAGTGGGGACCTTGGAGCAACTTGTAGTGACTCATAAAGATTTGAGACACCTGTTAATGTTTGTGTTTAAATAAAGCTGCCTTTTAATCATTCTCATGGAAAAATCTTCAGATTTCAGACAACTGTGGCTGAGGTAATCAATTTGTTTGACCTGTCACTTACCATGCCTCAGACATCCAGCATTTGCATTTTGTCAACTGCAAGTATTTCCATATGCCACTTTATTAATATTTTCCAAATCTTCCTCTTGATTAGTAAACATATGAAGGAGCTCTAAAATTGACCTTTGCATTGCAGCTAGACAGAAAGGTAAGCAGAGACCCCTCTTCCCTGGTGCCTAAAGGGCAAAACCTGGAGTCAAAGGGCAGGAGGACCTGGTTAGTGCACAGGGAGTTGTCACCAAAGGGACAAGGTATGTAGAAGAAGTGAGTGGATTTGATTTGCACTAGGCCTTCTCAGGGATGAGCCAGTGCTATCTGTTGCAGGTTGTATATGAAACTACACGTGGCGTCTGCATGAGAACTGAAAGGGTTGCAGTTAGTGCCCCTGTTGATTTAAACAGTGCACAGTTAAGTGCTGATGCAGCATGCCAGAGACTGAAAAGGATGTCCTGCCGTGGTCAGCAAGACGTAGCGATGGTGTATCCATATTCCATGTCAGTGTCTGGAGGTGACAACACCAGATCAAAATGGCAATACTAGTGTTTTATGACCTAAAAACCTGAAACACTGGTATTAAGGACAGAGAGAAAAGTCACCATGGTTCTCATCACTCAGTGCTTGTAGGCTGATACCAGCAAGGGTTGAGGCTTAGTACACTGACCCTTTGTCCTTTGGCTAAAGTCTTTCTAAGTAGCCTGCTGAGGTAAGGTAGTCCTGAATGAAACATAAAAACAATATAGGTTGAGTGTCTTTTATCTGAAAACCCAATTTCTGAAATGGTCCAAAATCTTAAGTGGCACTTCCTGAGTGCCAACATGGTACCACAAGAAGAAAAATCCCACATCATGGAACTTTTTCACACAAAAAAATTATTAAAAATGTTGTATAAAATAACCTTCAATCTATGTGCATAAGATGTATGTGAAACATAAATGAATTTGGTATTTAAAATTGTGTTCTGTCCCCAAGATTTCTTATTATGTATATGCAGATACTCCCAAATCTGAGAAAAATCCAACATCCAAAACATCCCTTTTGGATAAGGGATATGTGTTAGTCAACTTTTAGTTGCTTTTAGCTGCTGTGACCAAAATACTTGATAAGAACAACTTAGACGAGGAAAAGTTAATTGGGGGCTCACTATTTCAGAGGTCCTGTCTGTGATTGACTGATTCCATTGCTGTGGACGTGAGGTAAGTCAGAACATCATGGTGGAAGGGTGTGGTGAAGGCAAGTTGTCAGCTCATGGCATCCAAGAAGGAGGGGGCTGTGGCCAGGGGAAAGGGAGAGAGAGCTCTCACAAGGACCCAGGGACAAGATATAACCCCCACGGCATGCTCCCTGTGACCTACTTCCCCCAGCTATGCCTCACTTGCCTGCGGCTACTAGTCCATCAAATGGATTAATCCTCTGTGGAGGTTAGAGTTCTCATAATCCAATCATTTCACCTCTGACATTCCTGTATTGCCCAACCCATGAGCTTTTCAAGGGACATTAAAGATCACAATCATAACTGGGTACTCAACCTGTACCCTGGAGGAGGAATCCTCAGAGATGGCCTCTTCCAAGCATGAGTCAGCACAGATGTGGTTATGTGATAGACTCCACTCTATCACCTCCTGGCCCCACTGTCCATGCTGCATCTTCCATCCTCCCTGTCCTCTCTCTCAGATGCTGTAAGCTTCTCCTGAGAACAGCCATGGGAGCCCAGAGCCCCTACATCTCCATTCCAATGTTCTTACTCACAAATTTATTAAAGAATAATTGACAAAAAAATGCATATATAGTTTTAGTGTACAATGTGATTCTTTGGTTGATATATATATATATATATATATACACATATATATTTGTTTATATACATCGTGAAATTATTGAATCAGGCAATTAACCTATTTGTCACCTCATGTACTTAATGGTTTCTGGGTTGTGAGAGCATTTAAGATCTACTCTTAGTAATTTTCAAGCATATAACAAGTGAATAATAGTATTAACTATAGTTGGTCCTTTGTGCAATAGAGTCCCAGAACTTATTTATCCTAACTGAAGCTTTTTACCTTTTGAGCACCGTCTACCAATCCACGCCACCCCATGAAAACATTCCTAAGCACAAGTGGGCTTGGCCTTTTGATTTCAGAAACCAAGATGTATCGAGTCTCTGTTGTCTGGGCTTGCTGGGCATTGCCTGGAGGATGCAGAGAAGCAGCACCTCCTTTACTTTTTCCTCTGTCACTCAGCCTTACTACTTAGAACAGGGCTTTCACATGTAATTTCCAAACTCACCAGCTCATAAACTCACCCTGGTGCCTGTGGGTGTGAAATTTATTTCCTCTGGTCTCAGTTGACTGAAGAGAAATAAAACTAATGCAGGGAAGCGTTCATACATGTAAATGTATCCCATTCAACAGCTAAGCTTTTTATTCTGAGCTCCCTCTTCTTTTTCTAACTTAAAATATCCTTTCCTTTATGCAACCATCATGATAATAGTGTGTATGTGCGTGACTATGTTACAGAGACACATTCCCTCTTTAATATCCTCGCTTTGTTAAGTAAAAACCCGCTGTCTCACCCTTCTTGGTTGCCGACCCTGTGAGAGGTTCCTATGTGACTCTGTTCCTATGTGACCACCTACACTCACCTGCCTGTGAGAGTGTGAGGTGGGGGACAAGGCAGAGGCACAGTTTAAGAAGCCTGACCCCCACTCTTTGCAGGGGATATTTTGCAAACTGAGGGAGCACAGGCTTTGAGAGATGGGGGTCTTTGTATTCTGAACTACCACGCTTTGATTATCAATCTGCTTGCAATGATATACTTCTTCACATTTCAATGGTTATTAAAGATTCATGTTTGGTGAATATTCCAAATATATGTGTTCTTTATATAACACTAAACAAAAGCCAATATTTGTACAGTTGTTGAAATAGCCTGCCTTCCTTTAAAGTTCCCGTGCATAGGTTGTCAGCCAGCTGTTCCCCCAAGAGTGTTAGGGGTGGGCTGTTAGCACTAAAGTGCTAAGCCTACAATCCAACTTCTGGATTAATATCAACATTTTAAACTAATTAGGTAAGGAAAAAGCATTTCAAAGAAAACATAATGGCTTCTTGCACTTCCAGCTGGAAGGCAGCATAACATAATTGTCTGGTTAGAAAAGCTTTTTAACATCAGTGATTTAACTGAACACGTTGGAAAGGAACCCAGGAATATTGCATTAACTATTTTGTGGGGGTTTTTTTCCTCTGTTTTTCAAAAATAAGGCCAGGTGGAAGACAATAGTACCCAGCCAGTACTTAAAATCATCAGAGTAGTGAGAAATCAGTAAACTAGAAATTAGTTGTTACTCTTTTTTTTTTTTTTTTTTTTTTTTTAAAGCAGGGATTGAACCCAGAGGTGCTTAACCCCTGGGCCACTGAGCCACATCCCTAGCTTGTTTTTATTTTTTTATTTTGGGATAGGGTTTTGCTAAGTTGCTCAGAGCCTTGCTATGTTGTTGAGGCTGGCTTTGAATTTTCGATCCTCCTGCCTCAGCCTCTACAGCTGCTGGGATTACAGGTAGGCTTAAAAAAGGTTACTTTTTTGAGCATCCACCCATGTGAGTGCTTGAAGGCTGCTGTGGAGACAAGTCTGGTGAAAGTCCTTGGTTTTCTGGAGCCTCTGTTTGGGGGAGAGAGAGACAAAAAAGAACTAAGAACAGGAGGAGTAATTCCAGGTAGTGACCAGGGCCACAAGGAAAATGAAAATGAGGAAGGGAGGTCCATTGATAAGGGTCCAAGAAGAAGGAGGCAGCCCTTGGAGTGAGGGAGGCTGGGGAAGAGGGCTAGAGATGGGAACTGTGTGATGTGAGAGTAAACAGAAGACTTTTCAGGAGCGAAGTGACTAAGGGGATGCACAAGGCTCCAGGGTGCAGAGGCCTCCTTGTCCCTGAAGTCTCAGCCAGTGGTGGTGAGCCTTGTCCTGCTCACACCTTGCTATGATCTAGAGAGCAAATGGATACTGTAGAAGGCTGAATACTGATGAATAGGAAACACGAAGTTCTAATCCCTGGAATTTGTCTTTGTTACCTTATTGAGAATAAGGGGTCTTTGCAGATGTGAAGAATTTTGAGATGAGATTTCCCTGAACTTTCACATTAGGACACTAAGTGCCATCACCAGTATCCTCTTAAGAGAGAGGCAAAGGCAGGTACAGAAGCATGAGCAGAAGGATGTGTGAAGACAGAGGTAGAGACTGAAGTGATATGTCAATCAAGGAGCACCAAGGGATGCTGACAGCCACCAGATACCAGAAGAGGCAAGGGATGGGGTCTCCTTTGGAGGGAGCTGTTGGAAGGAGTCTGGCCCTATTGACACCTCAATTTTAGACTTCTGTCCTCTAGAATGATGAGGCAGTCAATTTCTATTGTTTTAAGCTACTGGTTTATGGTAATTTGTTACAGCAGCCACAGGAAGCTGACAGAGGTCCTAGAGAGAAAGGGAAGGATGGAGAAGTGTGTTACCCCCTCTGTTCTTCTTTTTTCCTTTTTTCAATTTTTTTATTTGCTCTAATTAGTTATACACGACAGTAGAATGCATTTATGCATTTTGATAAATCATACATAAATGGAGAATATTTTCCATTTTTCTGATTGTACATATTGTAGGATTACATCATATATGTTCATGAGGTAATAATGTCTGTTTCACTCTCATTCCATTCCCCATACCCCTTCCCCTCCCTTCACTTCCCTCTACCTAATCTAAAGTAACTATTCTTCCCAAGCACCCCCCGTGTTGTGAATTAGCATCTGCATATCAGAACACATTCAGCCTTTGGCTTTTTTGGGTTTGGCTTACTTTGCTTAGCATGATATTCTCCAACTCCATCCATTTACCAGCAAATACCGTGATTTCATTCTTCTTTAAAGCTGAGTGATATTCCATTATGTATATACCACATTTTCTTTATCCAGGCATCTGTTGAAGGGCATCTAGGTTGGTTCCATAGTTTAGGTATTGTGAATTGAGCTGCTATAAACATTGATGTGACTATGTCACTGTAGTATGCTGATTTTAAGTCCTTTGGGTATAAGAAGACAAGTGGGACAGCTGGGTCAAATGGTGGTTCCATTCCAAGTTTTCTGAGAAATCTCCATACTGCTTTCCATAATTGTTGCACCAGTTTGCACTTCCACCAGCAATGTATGAGTGTGCCTTTTCCCCCATCCTCAGCAACATTAATTGTTCCTTATATTCTTGATAATTGCCATTCTGATTGGAGTGAGATAAAATCTTAGTTTTGATTTGCATTTCTCTAATTGCTAGAGATGTTGAACATTTTTTCATATATTTGTTGATCAGTTGTATATCTTCATCTGCAAAGTGTTCAGTTCCTTAGCCCATTTATTGATTGGGTTATTTGTTTTTTTGGTGTTAAGTTTTTTGAGTTCTTATATATCCTAGAGATTAATGCTTTATCTGAGGTGCATGAGGTAAAGATTTTCTCCCACTCTGTAGGATCTCTCTTCACATTATTGATTGTTTCTTTTGCTGAAAAGAAACTTTTTAGTTTGAGTCCATCCCATTTATTGATTCTTGATTTAATTTCTTGTGCTTTAGGGGTCTTGTTAAGGAATTCAGATCCTAGGCTGACATGGTGAAGATTTGGGCCTACTTTTTCTTCTATTAGGCGCAGGTTCTCTGTTCTACTGTCTAAGTCTTTGATCTGCTTTGAGTTGAGTTTTGTGCAGGGTGAGAGATAAGGGTTTCATTTCATTTTGTTACATGTGGCTTTCCCTTTTTCCCAGCACCATTAGTTGGATAGGCTATGTTTTCTCCAGTGAATGTTTTTGGTGTCTTCATCTAATATGAGACACCTGTATTTATGTGGGTTTGTCTCTGTGTCTTCTATTCTGTACCATTGATATTTCTATCTGTTTTGATGCCAATACCATGCTGTTTTTATTACTATAGCTCTGTAGTGTAGTTTGAGGTTTGGTATTGTGATGCCTCCTGCTTCACTTTTCTTGCTAAGGATTGCTTTGGCTATTCTGGGTCTCTTATTTTTCCAAATGAATTTTATGATTGCTTTTTATAGTTCTATGAAGAATCTCATTGATATTTTAACAGGAATTGCATTAAAATTTTATAATGCTTTTGGTAGTATAGCCATTTTGACAATATTAATTCTGCCTATCCAGGAGCATGGGAGGTCTTTCCATCTTCTAAGGACTTCAATTTCTTTCTTTAGTGTTCTGCAGTTTTCATTGTAGAGGTCTCTCACCTCTTTACTTAGATTGAGTTCCAAGTATTTTATTTCTTTTTTTTTTTTGAGGCTACTGTGAATGGGGTAGTTTTCTTTATTTCTCTTTCAGTGGATTCGTTACTGACATATAGGAACACGTTTGACTTATGGGTATTAATTTTGTATCCTGTTACTTTGCTGAATTCATTTATTAGTTCTAGAAGCTTTTTGGTTGAATTTTTCAGATCTTCTAAATATAGAATCATGTCATCAGCAAATAATGATAGTTTGAGTTCTTCTTTATCTATTCGTATACCTTTAATTTCTTTCTTCTAATTGCTCTGGCTAGAATTTCAAGTACAATGTTGAATAAAAGTGGTGAAAGAGGGCATCCCTGTCTTGTTCCAGTTTTTGGAGGGAATGATTTTAGTTTTTCTCCATTTAGAATTACATTGGCCTTGGGTTTAGCATATATGGCTTTTATGATGTTGAAGTATGTTCCTACTATCCCTAGTTTTTCTAGTGTTTTGAACATAAAGTGGTGCTGTATTTCGTCAAATGCTTTTTCTGCATCCATTGAGATGATCATATGGTTCTTGTTTTTAAGTCTGCTGATATGATGAATTAGTTTTATTGAATTCTGTATGTTGAACCAACCCTGCATCCCTGGGATAAACCCTACTTGATCATGGTGCGCTTTCTTTTTAATATGTTTTTGTATGTGATTTGGCAGAATTTTATTGAGAGTTTTTACATCTATATTCATTAGGGATATTGGTTGTAAGTTTTCTTTCCTTTATGTCTTTGTCTGGTTTTGGTACCAGGGTGATATTAGCCTCATAAAATGAGTTTGGAAGGGTTCCCTCCTTTTCTATTTTATGGAATAGTCTGAGAAGTATTGGTGTTAACTCTTCTTTGAAGATCTTGTAGAACTTGGCTGAGAATCCATCTGGTCCTGGGCTTTTCTTAATTGGTAGGCTTTTGATGGCATTTTCTATTTCATTACTTGAAATTGTTCTGTTTAAATTGTTTATGATCTTCTGATTCTATTTAGGTAGGTCATATGTCTCTAGAAATTTGTCCATGTCTTCAATATTTTCTACTTTATTGGAGTATAAATTTTCAAAATAGTTCCTAATTATCCTTCTGTATTTCAGTTGTGTCTGTTGTGATATTTCCTTTTTTATCACTTATTTTGGTAATTTGGGTTCGTTCTTTTCTCTTCGTTAGTGTGGGTTAGGGGTTTACCAATTTTATAGATTTTTTTCAAATAACCAATCTTGTTTTGTCAGTTTTTTCAATTGTTTCTTTTGTTTCAATTTCATTGATTTCAGCTCTGATTTTAATGATTTCCTATCTTCCACTGTTTTGGGTGTTGATTTGTTCTTCTTTTCATAGAGTTTGAGCCCTATGAAATGTTAGGTCATTTATTTGTTGACTTTTTATTCTTTTAATAAATGATCTCAATGAAATAAACTTTCCTCTTAGTACAGCCTTCATAGTGTCCCAGAGATTTTGGTATGTTGTATCAGTATTCTCATTTACCTCTAAGTATTTTTTTATTTTGTCCTTTATTTCTTCTACTAGTCATTCATCATTCAGTAGTGTACTATTTAGTCTCCATGTGTTAGAATAGTTTCTATTTTTTATTTTATCATTGATTTGTAATTTCAGTCCATTATGATCTGATATAATGCAGGGTATTATCTCCATTTTTTGTATTTACTAAAAGTTGCTTTGTGACATAAGATATGATGTATTTTAGAGAAGGATCCATGTGCTGCTGAGAAAAAAGTGTATTTGCTCATTGATGGATAAATATTCTATATATGTCTGTTAAGTCTAAATTATTGATTGTATCATTTAGTTCAATAGTTTCTTCATTTAGTTTTTGTTTAGAAGTTTTGTCTAGTAGTGAGAGAGGTGTGTTAAAGTCACCCAGTATTATCATGTGTGGTCTATTTGATTCTTGAAATTGAGAAGGGTTTGTTTGATATATATAGATGCTTCATTGTTTAGAGCATAAATATTTACAATCATTATGTCTTGCTGCTGTATAATTCCCTTCAGTAGAATGAAATGACCTTCTTTGTCCCTTCTGATTAACTTTGACTTGAATTCCATTTTATCTGATATGAGGAGGAAAAAATCCTGCTTGTTTACACAATCTGTATGAGTGATATGTTTTTTCCCATCCTTTCACCTTCAGCCTATGGATGTCTTTGCCTATGAGGTGAGTCTCTTGGAGACAGCATATTGTTGGGTCTTGTTTTTTAATCCAATCTGCAAGTCTGCATATTTTGATTGATGAATTTAAGCCATTAATATTCAAGGTTATTACTGAGAAATGACTTGTATTCCTGGTCATTTTGTTTTATTTTCTGGCTTTTAATTTGATTTAGTTTCTCTTTTGGCTATTCCTTTAGTGTAGTTCCTCCATTTGCTGGTTTTCACTTTTTTTTTTCACTTCATCCTCATGGAATATTTTGTTGAGAATGTTCTTTAGTGCAGGCTTTCTAATTATGAATTCTTTTAACTTTTTTTTATCATGGAAGGTTTTAATTTCATCTTCAAATCTGAAACTTAATCTTCCTGGATATAAAATTCTTGGTTGACATCCATTTTCTTTCAGAGCTTGAAATATGTTCCAAGACGTCCTAGCTTTGAGGGTCTGGGTTGAGAAATCAGTTGAGTTCCAAATTGTTTTCCCCCTATATGTAATTTGCTTTTTTTCTCTTTAAGATTAAGCCTTTAAGATTTTATCCTTATTCTGTATTTTAGTCATTTTCATTATAATGTGTCTTGGAGTGGGCCTGCTGTTATTTTGTAGATTTGGGGTCCTCTAAACCTCCTGTATTTGATTTTCCAATTCATTCTTTAAGTTTGGGAACTTTTCTGATATTATATTATTGAAAAGATTGTGCATTCATTAGGTTTGTATCTCCACTCCTTCTTCTCTCCCAATAACTCTTATATTTGGTCTTTTCATGTTATCCCATAATTCTTGGAAGTTCTGTTCATGGATTCTTACCATCTTCTCTGCATGGTCAAATTTATTTTCAATATTAAACATTTTGTCTTCATTGCCTGAAGTTCTGTCTTCCAAATGGTGTAGTCTGTCGGTGATGCTTTCCATTGAATTTATAATTCGATTTGGTTTATCGATTCCTTCCATTTCGAGAATTTCTGCTTGTTTTTTTCCCACAATCTCTAACTCTTTATTGAAGTGATCTTTCACTTCCTGTATTTTCTCTTTGATTTCACTTTTCATACCATATTTTACTTCGAAGATCAGTTTAACTATGTACATGCTAAACTCCTTCTTAGACATTTCTTCTACTGTGTTGTCAGTGGCTCTCCCACTTGATTGACTGGCCATCCTTGTGGATGAGGGCCATGGTCAAGGAGAACTTGTCAGCCTAGACTGGCATGTGGCCTGAGTAAATACACCTCCCCTTGGCTGCTGTTGCCTAGTGGGATATGGGCCAGTGTGGTCTTATGTCCTACATTTCCCATACAAGACTGAAAAATGCTGATTAGTTTTTAAATATGAGATTTCCTAGTATTAAATGTTGGTTCAAATTTTTATATCTGTGGGTCTGATTTAATCCTAGGGTGAGGTGAAAGGTTTTATTTTATAACTTCAGTTTTGCAACTTGTATTGTCCCAGATGTTAGCTGAGGAACCTCTATGCTCATTTTTATGAGAGTCTGATCAGAGAGTCAGTGTATGTTTCTTATTGCTGCTGTAACAAATTCCACAAACATAGTGGCTTAAAACAATACAAATTTATTCTCCTATACTTCTAGATGTGAGAAGTACAAAAAGTTTTTACATAAAGGCTGAAATACAGGTGTTGGTGTTACCAGCTGCCAAGCAGGGGAGTCTGTTTGGATCCTGACTGGCTGGAATTGGCCACCTGGTTGGCTAGAATTGGCTGCCTGCCCACATAAGAAATAAGCAAAAAATCTAGAAAGAAAAAAATAAATGTAATGCACTTTGAACAAACTGGGGAGACCTGTCACAGTTTCAGCTTCCTTGGAGCTCAGACCAGTGAGTAGTTGCCATTCTGAGAATAAGGAAGTTGGGGATGCACAAGAGCAGTTATCAGGAAGTTTCTTTTCATTTTAAAGGGGCTCTGCTGCATTGATAGAACTGAGTTCTTGGGAGGATCTTGGGAGGATCTATTCCTTGCCTTTTTCTAGCTCCTAGAAGCCATTTCCAACAGTGGCATTACTTCATCCTCTGCTGCTGTTGTCACATCTCCTCTCACTGTCCTCCCTCACTCCCTTATAAGTACCTCTGTGACTACACTGAGCCCACCCGGATAATCCAGGGCATTATTCTATCTCACGATGATCCTTAATCACCTCTGCAAAGTCTCCTTTTCCATGTGTATTAGCCAGCTTTTCATTGTTGTGACAAAAAGACCTGACAAGACCAATGTAGAAAAGGAAAAATTTATTTTGGACTCATGGTTTCAAAGGTTCAGTCAATCCCGGGTCGGTTGACTTCATAGCTCCGGTCCTGAGGTGGGGCAGAAAGTCATGGTGGAAGGGTGTGGTCGAAGAAAGCAGGACTTGACAGCCAGGAAGGAGAGAGAGAGAGCAAGAGAGATGGTGGGGGTGCGGGGAGAGTGTGTTCTTCACCGCTAACAATATATAAACCCCAAAGTCTTGCTCCTGGTGACCTTTCTCCAGCCACACCCTATCTTCCTAGAGTTACCACCCAGTTAATCCACATCAGTGGTTTAATCTACTGATTACGTTACAACTTTCATCATCTAATCATTTCTCCTCTAAACATTCTTAACACACTTGCATTGTTTCACACAGGAGCTTTTGGGGATTTGGATGTTGACTTCTTGTGTGCGGACACTATGATGCTTTCCACAGTTACTGACCAGTGTTTACTTGTGGATCTTCATTCCCTATATATGCAAACCCCTTTCTTCCTCCTATTCCTGGTTTGTACTGAAGCTGGCTCTTACTAGCTCTCAAGGACTGATTGTGCTTATCTTTTCCCACTGCTGCCTTCAGTGATTTGACTTTGGGAGCTTGAAATTGGCCAGGGTGAGGGTATTTACACAAGTAAATCAGCAAATGCTACAGTTCAGGGATTCCCACCCCTCCCATACTTTCTGTCCCAGAGAGCTGCCTGTTAGACATTTACCAGGTGCACCACTCACTTCTACCTACTCATTTTGGTGAGGATTCCTGTATTTTGGGACATCACGTCCATTTTTCTAGGGACCGTCATCTCACATTTGGGGGAGATGGATACTGATGTCTCAGAAGCATCATGGATGTCGCAGTGTGGAGACCATTACTAACATCCATCTGAACTGTATTTTGGTTTGGATAATGAACCATGTACCCTTTAGGTATTTCCCTTCCTTCAAAGGAAGCTGGGGGATATTTGTTCATTCCGTGCTGGCATTACAATCATCCTTTGCATGCACAGAGGCAACATTTAATATTTGCTGGCTTTAAACAAATGACCTTTGACCTCCATAAGTATTTGGGCTTCTTTCCTGTGTGTTTCAATGTTAGGGGACCCTGGGCGTCCTTCTCAGTATTGGGCCACTGATAGACGTGTATTGTAGAATTATCTGGCAGCCGCAGTCCTGTTGAAAGCTTGGTGATTATGCTCATTAATAATCCCCAGAGCCTGGTAGAGCAGGGCACATTTTGAAGCATGCTAACAAGGTGGTAGCAATTAATTAAGAATTCTTCTTAATAAAAAGAACTATCTTTCCTTACTTGCTGGAAGAGTCTTCTATATAATAAATATTCTATTAAAACTTCAAGCCTGTTTTTGCACTTGGCATTTATTGTGCTAACTGTGCCTTTTGAATTTCGAAAATTGTGTTTGCTCTTCCCTTTTTTTAAATGGAATTTCAAGTAACGTTTTGATCGAGAACTTCCACACAATGGGCTATCTAAAATATGAAAAAATTGCAGATTTCCCCTTTTATGTCAATAACTGGTTAATTGTTTCCTAGTGACTGCTCTGAATGTGTCTTCCAATTTTGTTTCAGAGTCTGCTCTGAGAGGACCAGTATTTCCCTCACACAGCTTGCAAGCACATTCGAGACATAATTGTTCTTATCAGTTAGGTTTCAGAAAAGCCGTATTAATTAGGTGCATGATGTTTATCTAATATTCCCTGTATGAAGAATGTTCTGTAAATATGTTTTTTTTAAATGAAGATTGACCAAAATATGGCTGATTTACAGAAGCTAAAATCCTCATATAGAACTTAAAGAATGACAGATGACCATCTGGGAAATGGAGGCACCCTTGGACATGACTTTAGGGTCCAAAAGGGCTGCCTTATTGGAGGGCAAGGTGCAGGGTCCAGGCATGTGGACTTCCACCTTGGTGTTCCTCCCACAGACCTTTGACCTCTTCCAGACTGAGAGGCCTAGAAGCTCCCCACAAGCTGTCTGCTCTGCACAAGGGGTGTCCCTGGCTTCAGGTATCAGCTGCTAGTGGCCCTGCTTCAGGGAGCCTTCCTAACCACCAGCCAGTTGTATTCTCTATCTCTAGTTAAAACCATAACACATGCTGGGCGTGGTGGCGCACGCCTGTAGTCCAAGTGACTTGGGAGGCTGAGTCAGGAGGATTGCGAGTTCAAAGCCAGCCTCAGCAACTTAGCGAGGCCCTGAGCAACTCAGTGAGACCCTGTCTCTAAATAAAATACAAAATAGGGCTGGGGATGTGGCTCAGTGGCCACGTGTCCCTGAGTTCAATCCCCAGTTCCAAAAAACAAAACAAAACAAAACGAAACAAAACAAAAATCCCACAAAACCATAACACATTTGGGCTACTTCCTTTTCTGTATCTTGACCCCAAGATGCAGGGGCTCTCAGGGGCTGAGAGCTTTCTGTTCAGTGATGCTGTTGAACCCAGCACAGAGGTTGGCTCAGAGCAGATTCTCAGTGAACACTGATCAGGTGAGTGGTGGCGTGGCTGTCTTCCTTGCTGCTAACCTGGAGGCCCTGGGTGGGAATGGAGGAAGTGAAAGAGTGGGTGACCGGCTGGAGGTGAGAAAGAGTTTCCCACTGGGTCACAGCCAGCATTCCTCCCACCTGCTCTGTGCCAGGCATCAGGGAGGCACTTTAAGTGCATTTCCTCATTTCATTTTCATAATGACTTGAGAGCTACTTTAATTTATGCTGTAAATATTGTACCTACCACATGCCAGGCATTTTTCTGGAGATTCAGACATCAGAATCAATGAATTCTGGACTTCAAGTGGCACACAGTCTAAAATATTCAAATGGTAGGAATGAGGGCGTGAGGTCTTGAGAATGGTACAGCCATGACTAAAAGTTCCATCACGTGTTTAGTTTCCATTTCAGATACCAGGATATCTTATGATTGCAGTTTATTCTCTAGATATTTAAAGTTGGTTAACTCAGACTTTTTCTCAGTTGGGTATTTCCACTAGGTACTATCTAAATATTGAATTTCTATTGGTAGTTTAATGAGAACTATTAGAGGTTATTTGAAATATAACAATTTATATCTATATCTGTATGAGAGTTAATCTAAATTGAAATTCACTTAAATATCTTACTTATGGGATTAACATATTATAAACTGGCTGTGTCAGTCAGCTTTTCATCACTGTGACAAAATACCTGAGAATATCACCTGAAAGGAGGAAAGAGTGTTTTTGGTTCTGGTTTCAGATGTCTGAGTCTGTAATCACTTGGTTCTGGTGATTCTGGGTGTGTGGTGTTGTGGGACAGAACAGGGAGAAAAAGGCTGTTCACTTAAGGGCAACTGGGAAGGGGAGAGGGAGAGGAAAAGAGAGTAGGAGGGGAAGAGGGAGGGGTTGGGGGAGGGGGAGGGGGAGGAGGGTCCAGGGACAAAATATATCCATTCAAATCATGCCTTCAGTGACCCACCTCTTCCAAATAGGCCCCACCTCCTAAAGTTTCCACAACCTCCTAATAACACTACCAGCTAAAGACAAGCCTCAAACACCTAAACACGTGGGGAACATTCCAGATCTAAACTATACCACTAGGATCTTCTTGTATTTGTGAATTTTTCACTAGCAAGGTTTTTGTAAATCTATGCTATTGACGTATTTAACAATTTATAATTCTGGAAGAAAATACTTCTCTTATGAATCGGTTCACTTATTCAGGCATGCATTTTTAATTCCTAGAACCACCACTTAACCTTTCACAGTCTGCTGAGGGTGAATATTGTACCACTCTGTGTAAAATGTAGAAACCTCACAACCATATAAATTCCATTACTTCTTGACCTTTATGTTATAGTTGTCCTATGTATTGGATTTATGTGCATCAAAACCCCCAGCAGACAATGTTACCATTTTGAATTTAAATAGTCACACATACGTTAAAGTGCCTGGGAGTGGGAAAGGTCGTTTGTTATATTTAACCAGCTATTTACCATTTCTGTTGTTCTTCCTTCCTGCCTGAAGATCCAAGTTTCCCTCTGTTAGCATTTGCTTTTGGCTTGAAGAACTTTCTTTAGCATTTCTTGTACACTAGGTCTACGGGTGACAAATTCTTTTAGTTTCCTTTCAGCTGTGAATGTCTTAATTTTGCCTTTATCACTGAAGGATAGTTAACTGGACATGCAATTTTGGGAGAGATTTCATTCAGTATTTTAGTATATCACTATCTTTTATTCTTCATAGTTTCCTTCCTTTTTTTAAAAAAAATATGTATGGTATAAATGGACACAATGCTTTTATTTTATTTATTTATTTTTATGTGGTGCTGAGGATCAAACCCAGTGCCTCACAGGTGGTAAGCAAGTGCTCTATTACTGAGCCACAACTCCAGCCCAAGTCTCCATAGTTCCTTAAAAGAAATTTGTGATCCTTCAGATGGTTGTTTCCCTATATATAAAATTGTTCCTTATTCTCCACAGTCTCTCCAGCATTTATTATTGTTTGTGTTCTTGATGAATATCACTCTGACTGGTGTGAGATGAAATACCAGTGTAGTTTTGCATTTCCCAAATTGTTAATGATGTCGAACATTTTTTCATGTATTCGTTGACCACTTGTATTTCTTCTTCAAATGTGTTTAATTCATCTGACCATTTATTAATTGGGTTATTTGGCTTTTTGGTGTTCTTTATATATTTACATATATATTTTATATATATATACTTGAGTTCGTTTTATATTCTAGATATTAATCAGCTGTCAGAAGAGTAGCTAGCAAAGATTTTCTCCCATTCTGTAGGTTCTCTCTTCACTTTCCTAATTGTTTGTTTGTGGTGCAGAAACTTTTTAATTCAATGACATCCCATTTATTAACTCTTGACATTATTTCCTGAGCTTTAGGGGTCCTATTGAGAAAGTCATTTCCTGTGCCTGTATGCTGGAATGTTAACCCTATGTTTTCTTCCAGGAGGTGCATAGTTTCTGGTCTAATTCCTAAGTCTTTGATTAATTTTGAGTTGACTTTTGTGCAGGGTGAGAGGTAAGGATCTGGTCTCATTCTTCTACATGTGGATAACCAGTTTACCCAGCACCATTTATTGAAAATGGCTGTCTTTTTTTCCAATGTATATTTTTGGAACCTTTGTCAAGGATCAGATGACTGTAGATGAGTGAGTTTGTCTCCGTGTCTTCTATTCTGTACCATTGGTTTGTGTGTCTGGTTTTATGCCAGTACCATGCAGCTCTTGTTGTAATTGGCTGATCTATTTCTGATGTGCTTTTATTCCAAGGGTGCCATTCTTTAGTGGTCCATACTGAAGACCTGGAGTGTTTACCAGGGTTTATTTCTCCAGCACAGGGAGACTGATAATAGTTTTAGTAAGATTTTCTGACTTTCCCCTGCTTCTTTTCCTCTACAACCGGGAACTGAACCCAGGGTTTCATGCATGCTAGGTAGGTGGACTGCCCCTTAGCTACAACCTCAGTCTTTTCTGCTCTTTGATAGCTGCTTTCTCTTCAGCTTTGCTGCCTCTCTACCCAGGATACTTATCCAGGTTAAGTTTCAAATCCCAGGAAAAGAGAAGTGGCTCAGCTCAGCCATCAAGTTATCCTCTCTGTGATTCTTTGTTTAGAGGGTCTTGGTTCCTGGCTTCCTGTCTGGGTATCTCTGAATTACAATTTCCACCTCTCTGATTCCCCCAGTCCTACAGCCATGCTGAAAGCTGTGTTCATCTTCCAAGTTATCTAATTCCTCAAGAGGAAGAGCAGTGCGGAATATCGTGTTCACCTCAGGGTGTTTCCATTCTTTATAGAAACTTGGTCTCTCCACTCCTGGCTGCCTTGGTAGGTCTGTAATTCCTCTAAACAAAGGCTATTTGTACATGATCTAGCCTTTTAAATTGTTCTCCTCTGGAGGGTTTATGTGCAATAACCCACTTTGTCATTGCAGGAAACAAAATTCAGGGATAGAGTTAATCTTTGTAGGATGCAGCTAAATCTGAGAGCTCTGAAGACAAGTGAAATGTGGAGCTAATTTTCTTTGCTCTGGAGAACCTACAGGGTTCCTTGTGAAGACTATGGGGCATGATGATATGTAAAATCTGACAGTGAAGTCAGTAGAGCTGTACAAATGTTATGGAACACACCAGGTTTTGGGGCATCAATATGTCACGGTGTAATAGTGGCTATCGTCTCATCTTTGGGGTGGGAATGAATTGTTACATTCATCAGCTTCATACCTTAATTGTGCCACCTTGCAGTTGCTTCATTTGACCATGATGTTGTTGACTTGGGGACATATACACACACAGAGAAAAAAAGAAGATATGAAGAAAAGACAAAGTTTTAGTCTTTTGACAGATTAAAATGGTGGGGTTTCAGTGATCCTCAGGAGATTGGAGAGTGGAGGAGTTTTGTGGGGGAACAAAACAAAGCCAAATCACTAGGTGATCTGCTCAGGATCCCATTCCTTCTCAGCAAGCTAAACAGGGTTGTTTTGGGGTCACCTAAGCTCAGATGAAGTGGAATTAGCTTTCATCCTCTTAGTCTGAATTTGTTCCAGGATGTCTTTGAGGATCCTCTTTTATTTCAATTTAAAATTTACGGGGACCAGGGTACAGCTCAGTGGTAGGGCATGTGTTTAGCACATGTGAGGCACTGGGGTTTAATCTCTGGCATCAACTGAGTAAACCAACAAACATAATTTATATGATTAGGTGATATTGTGTGATATTTTCCAGTTTTCTGCTTTGTGGTTCAGATACCAGAGTCAGTAGAATCATGGACCTTCAGAACTGCCAGGATGCAAAACAGAAATTTGATTCCTTCTGTTTTTATAAATTAGAAAACTGAGACCATTTGTTCAAAGATCTACACCTCACGCCTGAACATATCTCCAGTTTGGTTTCCTTAGGAGGGCAGCAGAGGAGAGACCAGTTCAAATCCTGGCTCTTCTACTTAATTAACTGGGTTTGATCTTTTGGGGGGAACCTAAGCTCTCGAATTTTAATTTCATCCCCTGCACTGAGAATTAGACATAATGTGTAAAAATCACCTAGTGCAGGACGACATGGAAGGGTGCTAAATGATTGAACAACTATTTACTGACTCCAGCCAGACTCCCTGTGGGGAGCGTGGGCCCTGTCTTTGAGAGGTGGCCTCAGTCTGGTAGTGATCTTTTTAGCAAATTTCCAGGGATTCTAGGTTTTTATTTCATGTTCTTTTATTTCACACATGCAATTCAGACCTTGAAACCAGAACCCAGAGAACCCCTCCTGGCCTATTTCACCTGCAAGTGCATTCCGTCCCTTTGTTGCTGCCAGCACCCATCCCCAGCCCTGAGCTCCCCTGATGACTTTACCAAGGTGCTCATGGTGGTAGCATCCTTGCTGTCTGCACTGGGCAATGCAGATTCACTTTCACCCAGGAGAGATGGAGATACTGCCTGTGTTGTTTTGCATAGAGACTAGGTCTTCCTCTTTGGGCTGCGACACACTGAGAGCCGAGTTGACACCCTAAGACAGCACCCAGCTTCCAGTCTCATCATTAGGAGCTCACATTTGTTTTGATGGAAGAATCAGTTCTTTCTGGAGCCCAGTTGCACCTGCAGATTTGTGTGTCTTGGACTCCCAAGGCCAGGTCTGTCGGAGCCCCAGTGTCAGAGCTACCTTTGTGCTATGCTGAAAGAAAGAAGCATCAGGAATTAAACTGGTCCCAACCCTGGCAACCAGTCCAGGGAGGTTGGATTTTCATTTTTTGGTTCTTTTTCTCCAAGACAGTTGATTCTCCTTTCTTTGTAAAGCCTAAGGGCTAGTGATTTTTCTGCAGAATCTGAAAGATTTTGTTAAGGAAATTTGAAACCTTTATGGGGTTTGCTGTGCATTTCCACTCTTTTCCTTATACTGCTTTGCTCATAAGGCGGTTACCCAGTTAAAAAAATGCTAGATTTTCCCCTGTGTATCAGTTGCCTTGGCAAGCTTTTTATATAATGCACCAAATTTACTGTTCTGGGACCCATTTTATTATATCTTATTCAGAGCAGAAAGGAAAATTTTAATCGTTTGGATGCTTGCAGATTACAGAGGGCTCTTTCCCTATCTCATAATTTCTTTTCCTCCCTTTTACTTTGAAATAAGCCAAGGATCAGTCATGGTAAAATATGCAAGTGGGAAACTTTGACAAAGGTAAGTTCAATTTTAAGCAAAAAGAAAGGATGAAAATATCCAACCTATTCACAATGCTGACTATAAGTTGGCTTAATTATGTGGATTTTTTTTTCTTTTTTACTTTTCTCCCTGTGGCTTAACTATTTTAAGGCTATTAGTGTTCCTAGTTTCTGGGTCTAAAAACAGACACAAAAAGTCCTATAGTTTCATTATAGGGAAATTTTTCTGGATTTCATTTTTTTTTCCTTCTATCTTGTGGGTGAAGTATTTCCTGGCTTTCTCTTTGGCCTTCCCAAAAGATAAAGATCCAAGGGTGTGAAATTCTCCTTCCTGATTTGCCTTACTTAATCCAAGAGAATATTTCCTAAATCTTGCAAGAATTCTTGAAGGCAATATATATTTAAATTGGTAAATTGTGAGGGTCATTGATTTCTGAAAAGGTATGATAATTTTTGTAGATAATTTTGAAGAGCGTAGAATATGACCTATGAAGAAGAGGCTCTTGTTAACATGTAAATAGTTTCTGAAGCAGAGTTGGGTGCAGGGGATTCTGAAGGCAAACTCTGTCGGACTCTGTGGGGAACAGGTTGCAAATGTTGAGCTTCATTAGGCATGTTATACTTACAGCTCGAGAAACGCATAAATTTGTATGAGAGATTATTCAGGCCACATGTCACCGCCACAGTCTTATAAAATTCTTCCTTTCTTGCCAAGGAATCTAGAGTTGACATTTTTATTTCAAGAGTATATTATATAGGTAGATGTAGATAAGTCTCTTTGCCAAAGGAAAAATTATAAATGCTAATTCATTCAACTGAGCTGTGCATGTTTTCTCTGCTGCTTAATAAGGACAAAATGCATAAAGATTAATTAAATGATCCAAAATTTCCAAGCTTCCTTTTAATCACATAAGAAGAATCTGTTGCCAAAAGATATCGACTCTGGTAAACATGATAGATGCTGGTGGGCACACATGGTGACTTGGATGGACTGCATTCTGGGTTCTGCTTGAGTATGCTGGTCATAGGTTGTGGTTTCAAAAAAAAAAAAAAATTCCACTCTGCCAACATTCAAGACAGGGCTCAGTAGTCAACAGTTTCATGTGAGACCTTCAGGGTGCCTTTTTTAAAAAATTTTTTTGCAGTGCTGGAGATTTGAACCCAGGGTCTTGTGCTTGTGAGGCAAGCACTCTACCAACTGAGCTATATCCCCAGCCCTATCCAAGGGCACACTATTCAGTGGCTGGAGGGCTAGGGTCCCCAGGAAATGGGTGGCTCCAATGTGATAGCTACCAAATATCTGGATGTTGAGAAGGGTTTCTGTCTGGTGAAATCCAGTGGTATATACTGCCTGGGTAGAAGAAAGTCTTAAGCAGGGTTCAGGAAGCCTCCCTTCTGATCCTTACTCTGCCAACTAACTGCATGGCACCACAGAGCCGCCACCGGTAAGATGGGAGCAGTGATACTTGTTTTTATCTTATGAGGTAAATGCAAAGAGCTCTTTCAGCTTATAAATTTCTGACTTTTGGATGGTGTGAAAGCCATATGCATGCAGTAGAAACTGTACTTCAGATTTTACATTTTGATCTTTTTCTGGGCTAGCAAGAAGTGTGATGCTAGGCAGCCGCGGTGAGCGCAGCTCCCAGTCAGCCCTGCAATCATGAGGGGAAACAGTAGATGCTGTACCAAGAACGGTGAGCTGGGATGCCCGGGAGGTGTAGTAACTGCATCTTCAATTTACAGTATTTTCAACATCTGATGGGTTCATCTGGATGTAGTCCCATTGTAAGTTGAGGAGCCTCTGTATATATAACTAATGTTTAGTCACTTACCCTGTACAGATGTCACCCTCTAACCATGCTTGTAGGTATTGCTAGAAAGTTTTCTTGCAGCTAAAAGAGATTTTTGCCTTATTTGTTCACCCATGCATTTCTAGCATGTTATAAACTACCTGGCATGTACTAGTGGCTTTAGAAAAAAATTGTTGAATGAGCCAATGGTTTCCACAGACATTATAATCAGTAATAACATGGTCTTGTCAAGGCCAAGGTTATAGATGCCTGACCCCCACACCCACTTTGAACATAGTCCCCAATCCCATCATGCCTCTAGGATCTGATCCTTTTTCATCAGCTTAGATATTTCCCTCTCTGGCTCTTCATAAGCCATTTCCTAATTTTGGACAGCTTACCTTGGACTGCAGATGTAGGGTACAGGCATTTTGATTTATGGTAGCACAAGGGGCTATAACAGAGTCATAGACTTAATCATGTGATTAGGGTAAAAGCCATGCTGCAGACCATACCCCTATTGTTTGCAGAATCTCATGCCAATCATTTGCCTTGGAGTTTGATTGCTCCTCACTAGGTGGTGGTTCATAGTAAAATGTTATGCTAACAAGATAAATCTAACCATTCCTATTCCCAAGGAATTGCATCTACTTGGGAAGACAGACAGACAGATGGTGAGTTATATTATCCACAGTGACTAGGACTAGAAAGACTCATACAGTGGGCTGAGGAGAGGGAGAGTGGTGAATGTGCTCAGGACAGCCCCTCTGATAAGGAATCTTCACCTGACAGGGTGTCCCCTTCCTCATTCACTCCTCTTCTTAACACCACCATCTGATATTTTTCTGTTCCACCTCCAACCCCATTTCAACTCTGAGAGAACAGGAGCTTAATCTGTTAGCATTTAGTCTTGTATGCCCAGGGCCTAGACCAGCCTGGTGCAGTGTGGAACAAATGAATGATGGATGGAGCCATTAACTGGGACCAGTCCTCCATAGACTGTGGATTGCAGATGAAGTTCCTGGGTGAGCACCACACAAAGGGTACAGAAAGCCAGTGCATGCCACAGTACAGCTCGTCTGATACACCGAACCTTGAGACACCATTGACAGATGTGTCCTGAGTACGTATTTTTAAAGGCTGCCTTGAATTTTGACTCTTCTGGCCTTCTACACCTTTGGAAACACATCTAATAACAGAAATGGAAAAGAATCACATTGAGTTGTCCCCATTTTCTAAAGAAATATAGGAACATTCATTCTTAGGGACAGAATTCTTTTGGGGGAGAGGGATGGAGTCTCAATATGTTGCCAAAGCTGACCTTGAAGTCCTGGCCTCAAGTGATTCCTGCCTCAGTCTCCCAAGTAGCTGCAACTACTGGTGCATGCCACCAAGCCTGACACTGGGACAGAATTCTTATAGCATTGAGCAATCTGGACATAACAAAGTACTTGACATTGTAAATCAAGGAGGAGCTGTCTATAAGCATGAGATCTGAATCCCTTCTCTGCTCAGAGAGAAGTTGGGAATCATTAGGTATGGAAATTTTAAGGTCTCTGTTTGATTATTATACAGGTTTTTTTGTTCAGTGGTTTTATAGGCCTGTATTAGACTGGAATTGATTCTATCTAGAAGACAAATGATGGGCTATTGAGAAAATGAAGCCAAGGAGGTTTTCATGAACATTTAAAACATACCTACCCTCCCAGACCTTGATTTCTAATACCATTTTCTGAGAACAGGGCTTAGGGCTACTTGGAGATATGATTGATTCTAGGACTGGGGTAGGGAATTTATAAGATGAGCTTGGAGCTGGGCATGGTGGTGCATGCCTGTAATTCCAGCAGCTTGGTAGGCTGAAACAGGAGGATGGTTAGTTCAAAGCCAGCCTCAGCAACTTGGTGAGGCCTTAAGCAGCTTAGTGAGACCCTGTCTCTAAATAAAATATAAAAAAGGGCTGGGGATGTGACTCAGTGGCTAAGCACCCCTGGGTTCAATCCCTAGTACCAAAACCAACCAACCAACCAACCAACCAACCAACCAAAAAAACAAACAAACAAATAGATGAGCCTGGAGATTTTGTAGTGTCAGAAAGCAAAGAATGCTTAACAAACAATAAAAAACCAGAGTGATGTGTATACTAGAGAGACACTGCAGTCAACTGAAACAGCTCATAATGGCCCAAGCTAGAACAATTTGAGCAACAAAATAATTCTTTAAAAAATGATATTACATTATAACCCAAAGTATAAAATAGACATCCATGATATGTATGAATGGAGGCAAGTAGACAAATCTCCCACACAGAATTTCAAAAATAATTTATGTAGCTATTCTGTCCTCAAGGAGAGGGAGCCTGCCTCCTACTCAAGCATTGCCAAAGAGCATGGTATGGAAGTGGGGAAGAGAAAATCTACTGGGAAGAAACCTTGACAACTACCACCTCAGCCAGGTGGTCCAAGTGCCTATGGCAAATCATGTTCATATAAGCAACTTTGGTAAGATGCCATAAGAAAGGCTCTTGGCCTCTGTGGTCTTCCTCCCCCAGACACATAGCCCCAGGCTCATCATGAGAAAAATTGCTTTTGAGGAACAATCTATAAACTACTTGAGTAGTCATCCTCAAAACTGTATTCATCAAAATAAGGGAAATGTAGCAGAAGCTGTCACAGGCAAGAGGAGCCTAAGGAGACATGATGATGGAAAAACATGTGGTCACCTTGGTAAGATCCTGGAGTGGAAAACAAAAACAAAAACAAAAACAAAAGACATGAGGTCAAAGCTAAGAAAATCTGATTTCTCAGAAAACTTGGAATGGAACCACCATTTGACCCAGCTATCCCACTCCTCTACTTAAACCCAAAGGACTTAAAATCAGCATGACACAGCCACATTAATGTTTATAGCAGCTCAACTCACAATAGCTAAACTGTGGAACCAACCTGGGTGCCCGTCAACAGATGACTGGATAAAGAAATTGTGGTATGTATACACAATGGACTATTACCCAGCTTTAAAGAAGAATGAAATGATGACATTGACTGGTAAATGGATAGAGCTGGAGACTATCATGCTAAGTGAAATAAGTCTATTCCCCAAAAACCAAAGGCTGAATGTTTTTTTGATATGCAGATACTCATTCACAATAGTGGGGGGCTCCCGAAGAATAGAGTTACTTTGGAATAGGTAGAGAGGAGTGAAGGGAGGAGAGGGGGTATGGAGGAAGAAAAGATATTAGAATGAATCAGGCATTATTACCCTTTGTACATATATAACTACATGACGGGTGATTCTACATCATGTACAACCAGAAAAATGAGAAATCATACTCTATTTATGATGTGTGATGTATCAAAGTGCATTCTACTGTCATGTATGATTAATTAGAGCAAATAAAAAATTTTAAAAAGCTAAGGATATCTGTATAAAATATTGACTTTGGTTACTAATAATGCTTTGATATTTGTTCAAGAGTTGTGACACATGTATCGGGCTAATGAAAGAGGATAGCAATAGGGGATAGTGGGGCATGGAATGCATTGGAACTCTGTACCATTTTAGGAATGGTTCTAAAACCAAACCTAAAACAATTCTCAGAGAAGAAGTGTATTTGAAAGTGCCTGCTAAACCAAACTCTGAATTGTTTTCACTCTTGAGGGGATGAAGGGATGCTGAGTCAACATGCCAATATGCGTTCTATGGATGAAGATTGAGGGGTGGCTGAAGAAACTTAGCTCAGCAAATAAAACTCTGTGCATGATGCTGTCAAGGATGTGGAACATTTTTTTCCCAAGGTCAACTGATGACTCTTTAAATAATGCAAAGCTCATTCAAAATACCATTGTTCTATGTGGCCCAAACAAAACAGACCATAGGACCTGGTGGCTAAGCCCATTTTCCGAGGTTCAAGTCTAGCCCTGGGGCAGATGTTCCTTGAGAGTTTTGTGCACTCTGAGCTTCACTTTCCTCATCAATGAAGTGAGTATCATGACCTATTGCATTACTGGCAGTTTCAAGGGTAAGATGAGGGTGATTGGGTTTGTAAAGCACTGAACACAGTGCTTGGTACCTGCTGGCGGTTCCCCAAATGGCAGCTGTTCTTGCTGATGAGAACTTGTTCTTTTAGCATGTGAGAGGCCTTTCATGAACACAGGTTCATGATTCTGCTTCCTGGCAGTGGATGATGCCAATGGCTACTTTAGTTTGATTTCAAGGTAGCAGGACAAAATATGTGTCCTGTGTGTCCTATGTGTCCCCCCTCTACAAAATATGTGTTATTGATACCTTGTTATGGTTTGGCTATAAACCTCCAAAGGCTTACATATGAAATAATACACAAATGTTCAGAGGTGAAATGATCAGATTATGAGAGCTATAGCATAATAAGTGAATTAATCCATTTGCATGGATTAACTGGGTGGCAACTATAGGCAGGTAGGATGTGGCTGAAGGAAGTAGGTCACTGTGAGAGTGCCTTTGGGGTTTATGTTCTGTCCATGGGGAGTGGAGCTCTACTTCCTAACTTCTACATCCTGAACTGCTTTCTTCTGTCATGCCTCTCTGCCATGATGTTCTGCCTCGCCTTGCGCCCAAAGCTGTGCAGCTGGCCAAACATGGACTGAAGCTCTGAAACCATGAGCCAAAATAAACTTTTCCTCCTCTCCTCTAAGTTGTTTTTGTCAGATGTATTGGTTAGGATGATGCAAAGCTGACTAACGCATACTTCCATATCCCCCTGGAAGAATTATGTTAAATAAGTTGTGTTAAATATTGCCCTATCTTTCTCAATTTGCTCCTGTCCCTAGGAGAAATCACAGTTCTGACTTGGAAGGGCTTCTGAGGGCCATGGAGCAGTGGGGCAGAGAGAGGGAGAGAGAGAATGGAATTCAGAGGGGAGAATAGAAGTGACCTGTTTGCTTCCCCGATCCACCTGATTCTGCCTACAGATGGCCCTGTTGCTGTTTATCTAAGAAGAATTAGTATTTTATACTCCCTGCTTATCTAAGGCTCCATGCAGTTTGCATTTACTTGTTCAAATGAAATACAGGTCAAAAGCATTTTAGTGGATTTGTATGGTAAAGATTAATCTTTACCCAAGCAGCTGGATCTCTGGAACTTGGCTCTTATGAAGAGGAACACCAGCTGACCCATCAAGACTTCATTTAATGTGCTCAACTTTTTAATTGCTCTTTTTCTGCCTCAAGGAATTAATATATCAACATCACTTACCTGGATTGAAAATTCAAGCATTTACGGTGTGATCTGTGCTGTAGCTAAATATGCTCAGTTTGGCTCAGTTTCCTACTTTGCTATATTTTTCTAGTCTTTTCCCCCTATCTTTTGCAGGATTTCCCTGCAAAATGGAAAGCTACATGAATCTATGAAATTTGAATAGATGTTAATTAAGTAGGTAAAAAATAAATGGTCCATGGGTAAATAAGTCTAGGAAATACAGAGTGGAAACCAAGTTAAGCAGCTTTCTTTACTGCAGAACTTTTCAGAGCCTTGATTTTGCTGCTGTGTATCGAGTTTCTGAGAGTGGGTATGGTATGACTCATCTCTGAATTCCCGTAAAACCTGTCTTCTCATAGTGGCTCTGGAGCCTGGCACTGAGGGATTAGTATTCTGAGGTGTATACGTGAAAATCCCTGTTCTATACTATTTTCCAATTACTTTGCACACATCAGAGTTGTCTTTCTTGTGTCCACTGATTATCTGCCTCATAATTGACATGTTATTAAATTTTTCCTCTGTTATCATTTCTCCTCACCTCTGTAATGTATGCTTGTAATATTTTTTTAACAGTCAAAACTCTGTAGAACTTTGGGTTTTATTTTAGTCACATAATCTCCTGTATTGGCATGGAGTTATTAGTAGGTTGTCAATCACTTGTGCATACTAAGGAGGCACAAGCAAATTGCTGCTGAACCCACAGGTAAAGTAAATCACCTCAAATGATTATGCAAAAAAAATCCAATTTGGGTTCTGTAATTGCTTTCTTATGGCAGTCCCACTGTGTGGGCTAATTTTAATAGAAAAAACGTGGAAGAATAATGCACTTGCTGAGGTATTTTCCTTCTCTTATCACAGAGTTTCTAAATATTGAGGATATAACAGTTAATCCCAAGTCATCCAGTTTTTATGCTGTCAGTTTTTATATGTGATGATACCTGGTAGAAAAGTGGGTATAATTAAGTAAATGCATTTTGTTTTCTGAAAGTGAAAAAAAAAGACACAAAAGATCATTCCCAATTTAAGTCTAAATAATGGAAAAACAAAGAGTTTTGTAAGAGCTGCTAAGAAGATCTCTAAATGTAAGGGAGTCCTCTCTCTGGTGCAGACTAAGCTGCTCATCACAGGGGCCAACTGGACATGGTACAGTGATTTAAATCAACTCTCTTTTGCCTGTGGTTCAAGGAAATTAATTTGCACATGCTTCCAAAAGTGATATTTACATAAACCATAGCACTAATGAACTCATTTGAGGTCTTTAGATCATTTCACATATTTTATTTCTTAGCAACACACAAACCAGCAGATGTGTTTATTGTTGTAAAATGTAAACATACTGTGGATGTGATGCTCATAAATTAGTTATCAGTCATTTTTCCTAATGCTTGTCAAAATATTAATATTTGATATGTAGGTTTGGGTGTCTGGCCCTGTGGCTAAAATACAAGACACCAGACGACTTTGGACAGTAATGACTGAGTTAACTAAATCACCCCTGCAGGTGGCACTTGGCTTGGAGTGTGGTCAGACCTTTTACAGGCTCTTGAACAATGGGAAGAATCAAGGATTGAGTTTTTGAGATTCTTGGCTTTCAATCTTAGGAGGAAACAAGAATGTAGTTATTGTATTGGTTAAATACAGAAATACATCAGATAGTATTTATAGAGTAACTGTCATCACAAGGGAAGGGCGTAGAGCCCCGAGCCTAACTTTTTCAGCTGTTAGAGATTTTATAATTCAGATGGGGAGATGAAATAAAAGTCAGGGGGCAAAGTTCAATGCCAAGGCAAGAAACAAAGAATGCAGAAGCAGCTCAGGGTTTCTGCTAATTCCATCTGAAAAGGCTGTATGCCTATTTGTGATTTCTCTTACCAAAAGAGGGGGTTCCATGCTAAAATTGCTGGTCAGAGGAAGGCGGGTCACTGTGTGCTGAAGAGATTTGGGGAGGACAGATGTGGCTTATTGGCTACTATGGTTGAGATCACAACTTTACTTCTGAAAAGCAGTCAAAGTATTTCTCAAAATACCAACAAAGGAAATGATTGAATATCATGGCTTTAGGTCAAACATAGGTGGAATTTGGGGTTAGTTATCTGAATCTCATATCCTCACTTCACTTGCCATTAAAACAGGTATAGTTAAAATATAATTACAATAATCTCAACCTACTTTCTCTGAGAATAAAATCAGGTGATATTTTTTACATGAGGCTAGGCTCTTGGTAAAGTCTCACTAAATATCACCTGCTATAATAATCACGGTAAACAACATTCATGGGTGGAATCTTATTTAGGGCCAGGAATAGTTTTCAGAGTAGGGAAAAGGATTTTATTTCTAACTTTAAAATATAAAATATTCTTTTATCATTTATGTCAGAATTTTATTTTATTTCTAATTTTATTTCTAACTTTAAAATATAGAATTTTATTTCTAACTTTAAAATATCAGAATTTTATTTCTAACTTTAAAATATAAAATATTCTTTTATCATTTATGTCAGCATTCTCTAAGGTGGTCCAAGGTGTTAAAGGAACCCTCCAAGGTAAGAGAGAATTTGGAATATTTCGCCTATTAGTAAATGTATCAGAAAAGAACTGGCTGGTGATGGTCACATTAGATGGACGTTCTATTTTCCTTTCAAGTGAAGACAAATGCAGACAGGGGTTGTCAAAGGGGCTGGCAGATGTTGTTGGTAGCTTGTTGGAGGTCAAAACCCAGCGGTTTGGGGTTGAAAGATCAGAGATGATAAGCAAGTGAATTTTGTTCCAACCTGCCCAAGAGAATAGTTATTACCAGATATAATAATGCTTGTCAAAGGCAGTTACTGAAAACCCTCTGCTGCTTCAGTGTAATCAGAACGACAGAAGTTGCAGGATGATTTTCCTCGTGAGAGGCACCCACTCAGAATACTAACTGGGCGAAGTAAAGAGAGAGGGGATCTGCAGCCCCAGAGAGCATTTCCTTCTAGTAAGTGATGAGGAGAAAGAGAAGAGTCAGAGGAAGCATTTGACTTACCTGTTTTATGGTTCATGATGTGATTCTCGGAATTGACTTCAGGCTCTTGGTTCTTCTCGACTGCTGGATTTGTGAAGATGCGCTTGGAGGGACCACAGGGGAGAGAAGCCTGACTTTTCCCTTAGAATTTTGGGGTGTGGAGTCATTTTACTGGGAAATATAACACAAGGAAGCAAACACCGTAAGACTCAGTGCCAGTGGATAAAAATAAACTCTGTCCTCATCCAACTCCCTGGGGGAAAACCACTAAAAATAGTTTGGAATCTTTCTTCTTTTGTCCACTTCTGCTTTCTTTTGGGTAACCTCAAAATGGAACTTGAATCCAATGGCAAATGGGCCCAAGACCTAAGTGCTGGCCCCAGTGGAGTTACAATGTGTCTTTACTTTTACTTCTGTCAAAAATGCCATTTCTAAGAGAAATACAAACATTTATATGGAACATCTGAATGCCGACCTGCTTGTGGCTGTTGTCCGGGGGACCATGACTGAGGGATTCTGCCTGCTAGGTGCTCTTGAAAGCTCTTTTGGGGCAGAAATGCATATAGTCCACATGACATGCTGAGAGGCAGGTTCTTTCACTAACATGGTTACCTACATGAGGTGGGAAAAGTGAGCACAGGAAGGCTAACGTGTTTCCTGGTGTGTCATCCAGCTTGTAAGCAGCCCTCAGCTCCAGAGTCTGTGGTCTGGGATTTGGAGGGGCAGAGGGGCTTTGGGGTGACTTTGAAATGAAGACATGGCCTGCAGAGCATGGTCTGAGCAAACTGGGCCTCATGGAGGCTAAGGGAGACTCATCCAACTCAGATTTCATGCAAGTCACTGTTGGGTAGTGTAGGATTTGCATGTTGTCACATGGAGGTGGGAGGTGGGAGCAGATACTGGACTGGCAATATCTCAGTGGTTCCTATGGCAAAAGGTGCCAGGAAGGGGCAGTGATTAAGAGCTTGGGCTCTGGGGCCATGTGCACCTGGCTCCAAATGCTGAGTTTATTGGCAGTGGTCACTGGTGAATAGTTCCGACACTTGATTCCTATGTGAAGTTGGATAAGTTTCTTCAACTTCCAAAGCCTCAGTTTTCCCCTTTAAAAAATGATGATGATAAGGATACCCATGAAATAGGGTTGCTGTGAAGATTAACAAAGGAGAAAAAAATGTAAAAGCTTTAACTCTGGGCCTGGAACATGGCAAGTTCAATGGTGGAGGTGGTTGCTTTTGTTTTATTGTTGATACTCAGGCAAGGAAGGAATTTCGAAGATGATAAATAGTGAAGTACCTTTACCAATTGTCAAAATAACAGAAGTGCTGTAGAACATACTCTTCTTCATAGCAGAGATTCTAGGGCATTGAGATCTAGGTGCATTGCATAGTCATCTTCTACCATTAGCTTGAATTCCTATTTCAGATCAAAAACCAGAAGCTGAATATCTGTTCTCCTCCAAGATCATACCCCTTGTCCCCAGGTCCCCAGTGATTTCTCTTCATCCCATATTCTCTCAGAGTCCTAGAAACCCAAGGCTGCTCAGCACTTCTGGAGTAGGATTGCATGTAGTCCCGAAGCTTACTGGGACAAGGTGTTATGGGAGGTCTGAGATGGAAGGGGGCTATCCAATGTTTGGCAAATGCCAGCTGATATGGGAAGAGTTGGCCAAACAAGAAATGGATACTCTTGGTGATGTTTAGTATTGTGTTTGTGTGTGTGTGTATGTGTGTGTTTGTGCCAGAGATTAAGCTCAGGGCCCCTCAAACTCTGAGCCACATCCCCAGCCCTATTTTGTATTTCATGTAGAGACAGGGTCTCACTGAGTTGCTTAGGGCCTTGCTTTTGCTGAGGCTGGCTTTAAACTCCCAATCCTCCTGCCCCAGCCTCCTGAGTCGCTGGGATTACTGGTGTGTGCCCTGTGCCTGGCTCAGTAGTTTTCCCGTAAGATCCCATACTTCTATTTTCAGCATCCTTTTTTGTCCCTTAACTAGTCATTTCTTTCTTGTTCTGAAAGGCCAATTTGTTGACACATCTCCACAGCTTGGAAACCAAGTGGGACTGGGACAAAAAGGGAAGGTGGCTATCATTTATGTGTCTTTGATGTTGCAGCACAAATGAGAGTGTTTTCTTCAGGATACTCCCTGTTAAGGCCAGTGGAGCATTTGAGAGTTCTTTCTGAAAAAGATTAGTCAATAGGGAGATCGAAAGGGGAAAATAAATCAAACAAAACAGAACAAACATCCCCAAACAAAGCATCCCCAGCACCCTCCCACACACACACACACAAACACACAAAGCACCTTTTGAGAAGGCCAGGGCTTGGGATTTGGGCACCCTGTTACCTGATTCCAAAATCCAGACTTGAAATAGCTGCTCAGGAAGAACTGACTGTCCACCTCAGCTTGGCCACTTGTTAACAGTGTGATTTTGGGTGGGTCCCCAATGCTTCTAAGCTTCATTTTCTTTAACTCTAAATGTGACACAATACCTGCCTTGCCTTCCCTGCTGGATTAATATGGTAATGGAAACTAAGATGTATCTGAAGGCCCTTCCCAAGCTGTACCATACTACTTTGGGGCTTCTGCTCCCTCTCTGTAGAGGATATGGACACTTTCTGGAAGATACAGGTGTCATGGTCTCCCATCCTCTGCTGGGAGACAGAGCTAACAGGTTGTAGCACCTTCTCCCCAGAGCCCACAATGACCTTACTGCTTTTCAACCTGCAGCACTGTTGGGAGCAATCAGAGGCTCTGTACTGCAAGCACACCTCAGTGCCTGCTGTGCAACCAGCTCTAGCTGCTGCAGCTCTGCCGGTTGTCTTTGCTTGTTACTGGGGATTGCACTTAGGGGTGTTCTGCCTCTGGACGACATCCCTAGACCTCTTTTAAAATTTTCATTTTGAGACAGGGTCTTGCTAAGTTGCCCAGGCTGGCCTCGAATTTGTGATGTTCCTCCCTCAGTCTCCCAAGTCACTGGGGTTACAGGAGTGCACTGCTGTGCCCAACTCATCCATTGTCTTTTGAGAAAAGTGCCTCCCTACTTTTCTCAGAAGTAGGCCTGGGGGAACAGGTGAGGAATTGCATGCAGCTGGCTTTGGAGGTGATCTTGTAAAAAGAACATTTCCTCTTAGACTTTAAAGCACTTACTTAGTTGAGTGATCCTGAATGTGTGAAAACTGTCAACTGTGAACACAGTGTGTATAATTGTTGTTATTAAATCAAACTGTCAAATGCTTTATTAGGTTTAGAAAAAAAAAAATCACACCATCCATGCTGAAGAGGCACTGGCTGGTGAGTTCCCTGAGGCAGAAGCCAAGATTCCCAGGGTCAATGCCTGGTTCATAGTCAGGTTTGTTGGTGATTGGCTAAAGGAAAAAAAAATAGAAAGAAGAAGAAGCATTTACTGAATATGCCAATAATTATCAAAAGTAGATGTCCACAACCAACCTTCAGTCTTGTTTGTGCTTTAAGTAGGATTGCCTGCAAGGGTGTTACCAAACCTTTTAAAATTTAAATCAAAGAACAATGGGAGAAACTTTAATTTTATTGTTCACAACAATATATTTAAACTTGTGTTCAAAGTGCTACCTATACATTAAATCCACATTTAAATGTTTAACTGATAAATTGGAAAGGTGCATATTTGCCCATGTAGCTCCTAAAATCTTGGTCTCCTTTGAGATCTGGAAATCATATATCTCTGCCTTTTATGTAAAGACCTGAACAAGAATTCTGGGAAGACTCAGGTGATGTGTGAGTGGTTTAAGGTGCTTTTTGGATTGGTCATACTTAGGACCATCTTTTGTCCTGACTCACGCAAGACATTGCCAGTTAATACCACTTGTTTGGCACAATTATTAATGTCACTCCTTTTTACTCTCACAGTTCTTTGGGAGGAAAACACTTGTTTTTTTTCTTTCTAAACATTGTGTGAGAGTCTATGTGTGAGAGAATGATCATTTCCTGGGGACTCCCTGACTGTACCTCCAGCCTGGCCTGACCTCCTTCCTCCATCCCCAGCCCTGGGTATCAGATGGCTTTCCACCCCATTAAGAGCACAGTGCATGGGTTCTACCATTTGACTTTTGACCTTCCAGGGAATGCAATTGTTGGTGGTGTGATGGGGAGTTTGAGAAACAGAGAATCAACCCAGAAGGTCACTCAGTCTCCTTGACCCCTCACCATGCTGAGTGTTGAATATGGAAAACAGTCTCATCTAAACATAAGAAATTGTCATCAGCGCTTCTTTGCCTTGTCCCCAAAAAGAAATGCCATATAAGAATGGATACTTTTATCCCTTTGGGAAGTTTGGGATTTATTTTTGTATTATCATTGTAGCCTGATAATTCCTGACAAGGAATCTTTATCAATAAACTTGATTGCGTTGGGGGTTCAAGTGTTTTTTTTTTTCATTTATTTTTATCTGTCCCCTGACCATGGGACCATAAGCTCCATGCAGGCAGAGATATCCTCTCTATTTTAATTGCTTCTTGCATTTCTTTGTGATTCGACCTCTCAAGTGTGCTTCCCCAGATGCTATAGTTTATCTTTTCATATGATATGACTTAAGCCTTTTGAAAGTCTGCAGGTTCTTTACTATCCTTCTTTTTATCCCCCTTATAATTTATCTGTTAAAAATTCAGGCAACTTAATTTGTAGAGCTTCCCGCTGCCTGAAATTTGCTCAGTCATGGTGGGATCTGCTCATTCCTCTGTGCTCAGAATTTCCTGCACTCTGGAAGCTGCAATCTGGAGATGCATGGACTCTAGTTTGGCTCCTTGGCTGGACCCTGGCAGTACCCCTGTATTCTTCCACTGGAGCTGCCTAGGACCTGCAGCACCCTTCCTCTCTATGTGCTTGTCAGCTATTGGTGCTTACCAGTGCCTAGGTTCATTAATTCACTGCAGTGGCAAAATGGCGAACTTCTGATGATATCATTTGTGAAATACTTCTGAAAAGAGATGTTGACTTCATTTCTTCTCTCATTTCTTCTCTGGTTTCTTGTTCAGTATGGTCCATAAAAGTGGGGCAGGATAAATCTGATTTTTTTTTGCCTTTGTTCACCAGGTTCACTTTTTCCTATCATCTTTTGAAGATCACCAGCAAGGTTTTTTTTTCTTCCTATACTGTGATGAACAAATGGATTAACACATACTTTATGAGGTTTCATCATTTGCCATTATCATCTTTATTGAAGTTCACCTCTTTAACTTTCTGGGAGAACCTCTTCACGTGGCTCCATTGGACATGGCCCTATGAGTCTTTGATTGCTTACCTACTAAATGATGTGGCAAGATTTCCCAGACTGATTGTACACGTGGCCTGCCCCAGAGCTGGAACCTGCCATTTTGCTAAGATAATCTAATTTCATTTAGTGAGATATAGTATATCAAGCCACAGTCTGGGTGCTGGGAGTGTTCCATGTCCTTGGTTAGTCACTGGTTCTAGACCTTCATATGGGGCCAAGCTGGAAGCTGGCTGGCATGTGCATATAAATGTATCTGTGCAAATAAATAAAAATAAATAAATAAATAAGTAAATAAATAAATAAAATTCCTTATGATGTCATGCTATGCCAATAGTCTTAATCTCTGCTCTTTAGCTATTTTAATTATTTAGAGCTTATTTTCTACTGTACTGCTCAGAAATGGCTCAAGGGAACAATAGTCTCTGAGTTCTTTCATGTTGCCTTTGTCCTTTGTGCTTGAAAACAATTCAAATTCCTTTGGTCTGTGTTTTCTTTCCTTGAGACTCTTAACTAAGTTGCTCTATTTTTTTCTGTATAAATTGTTGCTTTTAATGTCTGATTTCAATATTTTTCTTTTGCAATTCACTTCTTCTTTTTGACCCAATTTAGTAATATAACAGGACATGGGAGTAGAAAAGGAACCAAGATATCTGGGAAAGCAACTCTCATATTTCTTTAGTACTACGTGAACAAAACAGGAGAGGGAGCTCTGCAGTTAGAAACACCCCTGGGAACCACACTTCCTCCTAAAAGTTTAGGAGAATTAATTTCACATAAAAACAAGCCACATAAAGGGATGGAAGTAAAATCCTACATAAAGACAAAATACATTTGAAAGAATAAGGAGCAGAGTAACTTGTCTACAGATAGCACACCCAAACAAAAGCAAGCTCACAAAACACATTGTAAATACAGTGTACTGTTGTCAAAACTAACTAAAAATTCATTAGGAAAGTGATACAAGATCTGAGAGGACACCATCAATCAAAATAGAAAAATCTCAGAAAAGAACTTGGCAGAAATGGGAAAAACATTGGAAGTAAAAGAAAAAAAGTATGTTCAGAAATAAAAATTAGACTTGAAGGAACACAAGAACAAATAAGCACAGCAGATAGTGCCTTAAGAGAAACAGAAGGTAAAACTTAGGAACCTTTTCCACGTAAAAAAGTAGAAAGAGGAATTGGACAAGATATTAAAGATGGGCAAAGGAGATCTAACACATGACTCACAGGAGCCCTGAAAAAGAAAACTAAAGCAAGGACCAGAACTAATGGTGAATGTCTAATTCAAGAAAAATTGCCTGAAATGAAAAGGATTTGAAATTTCATATTGAGACTGCATATCTGAGAATAGTATGCCACAACACCTAGGGTATGTTCTGGTATTGTCTCAACACTGCTCACTTTCCGGTCTGCTTTACCTGTGCAGTACCTGGTCATGAAAGGTGTTCCACCTATTGGCCCAGTGTATTAATGTTTGGTGATTAAATAAAGGATGCTCAAAAAATGTCTAGAAAATGTAATAACCTTCTTTTTCTTAACTGTCATTTGCTATATATTATCTTGGAATGAGATAAGCTGTGTCTCTCCCTGAAATTCATGGGCTGAAACCCTAACTACCATGGTGGCTGTATTCAAAGACATGCCCATTAAGGGGGTGATTAATAGGAAATGCACTTGTAAGAGTGGGGTCTTAATCCACTAGGTGTCGAGATGAACAGACAACAGGAATGTCTCACAGAGACACAGAGAATAGGTCCTGTAGGGACATGTAGAGATGGTGCCTTTTTGAAAACCAAGGGGAGAGACCTCACCAGAAATCAACCCTGTTAACACCTTGATCTCAAACTTCCAACTTCCAGAACTGAGAAAATCAATTTCTGCTGTGTAAGCCATCCAGTCTGTGGTATTTTGTCATGGTAGCCCTAAGTGAATAATATAGATCTTAAAATCTGGGTCACCATGACCAGCTAAGGTGCTTGTAGAGGAGGAAAGTTTATTTGGGTTCATGGTTTTAGAGGTTCGGTTCAGTCCACAGATGACTGACTCCAAAGCTCTGGACCTGAGGTGAGGGAGAAAATCATGGTGGAAGTGTATGGTGGAGGAAAACAACTCAGGACCTGATCGCCAGGAAGCAGAGAGAGCTCTGCTCATCAGGGACAGAATATAAACCTCAAAGGCACATCCTCAATAACCTACTTCCTGCAGCCCTTACCACACCTACCTATAGTTACTGCCTAATTAATCCATATCAATGGATCAATCCACTGATTAGGTTGAAGTTCACATACTGTTACCATTTCATCTATGAAAATTCTTGCATTTTCTCACACATGAGCTTGTGGGGAATACCTTCTATCTAAACCATAACATAAGGATATGAGTGTGTCACAAATATCTTAGTTTTTTTCTCCTCTGTCACTCCTTATCATGTAACACAAGATGTGTTGACTTTACACCATAGTATTTATGTATTATTAACATACATAATGTTACATAATGGCATTTAAGTCATGGAATATTAAGGAGAAAAGTAAACATCATCCAAAGATTTTGCACCTTTTTGGGGGGAAAGGGTTCATGTGTTTTTTGGTTGTAGACAGGAGAGTTGTATTAGGTGGAATTATGATCTTGATATTATTGTTATGTGGAGAATAAGTATGGTTTATGGACGTGTGTATGGTTGCCATGTTGGCTAGGACTTGGAATGGTTAATTTTGTGTCAGTTTGGAAGGTGTTTTTTGATGAGATTGACATTTGAATTGGTGAACTTTGAATAAGCAGGTTGCCCTCCATAATGTGGGTGGGCCACATTCAGTTTATAAAAGGACTGAATAGAACAAAAACTCTGGTTTCCTAGGGAAGAAGGAAGCTCCCCAGCACACTACCTTCAGACTTTATCAGCACCATCAGCTCTCCTGGGTCTCCAGGTGGCAGCCCACATTTGAACTTGTCAATGCCCCTGCTTAGTAGGGCCAATTCCTTATAATCTCTTTGTGTGTCCGACTCTCATCTCTTTCTTTTTTTTCCCCTCTCTCTCCTCTGTTCCCCCAACCCCTCTGGAAAACACTGATTAATACACAATCAACACATTCCATACCCAAACTCTGGAGTTTGGGGGGGATCAGTAGTGGGACTGTTCTTTCTTTTGTCTCAATAATATAAAAGTGATTCACAGGGATTATAAATAACTAGACGATTCTTTTTGCTCCTTTGTTATTTGACAAAAACAGGCCACGATGAAGCTTTTCCTTATTGTGGAGTCCACTGAGCTCTCAGATGGTGGCAGAACAGTTGGAACATCTCTGAAAATGTTGTGGACAAATGCATCTGGTAGGGTTTCTCAGAGAATAGTGTTTTTTAGATCATTTTGTGCTCTTGGGATACAGCATGTGTGGTGTGAGGCATGATAAGAGGCAGTTATGGTCAATGAGCCTGTTACGTGTCTGTAATGTTTGAATATGAGGTGTCCCCCCAAAACTTCTGTTAATGCAGGATTGTTCTGAGGTAAAATTGGATCATGAGAGCTGTAACCTAATCAGTCCATCTTAGTTTGAATGGAGAGATTAGATAGTGATTCTGGGTAGGTGGAGCATGCCTGGAAGGGGTGGGATAGAATTCTGTTTTCTGTCATCAATGGTCTATAAATGACAAATAGAATTATAAATCCAACAATATATTGTGTATTTGAAAATTGCTGAGAGAGTAGTATTCTTTTTTTTCATGTTTTATATAGCAGGTTTCTTTTGTTATTGTTGTACTTTTTAGTTATACATAACAATAGAGTATATTTTGGCATATTATAAATACATGGAGTATGCTTATTCTAATTAGGATCCTATTCTTGTGGTTGTACATGAAGCAGATTTGCCCTGGGCATGGATTCAAATGCAAGGCTTGGAAGGTTATATCTGATTAATTCTACTGTCCTTCCTATTCCCCTCCCCCTACTTTCCCTTAATTTCCCTTTGTCTAATCCAGTGGACTTCTATTCTTCCCCTCCCCATAGTCTTGCCACAAAAGATGAGTATGTGAGGTAATGTGTATGCTAAATAGCTTGATTTAGCCATTCCGCAGTATCTATATCAGAACCTCGTGTGGCACACACACCATTCATATATAAAATTTTTTACTCATTAAAATAAATTTTTAGACAGAACTCTAGATCCATTTCATTTACAAAGAATAAGTATTTTAATCTTGGAGGGCAGTGGTCTAGTGGCAATGTGACAGGTAACAAATGAAGAAAAGATCAGACAGGGGTAAGAGCTCAGCAGAGAAATGGGAAATCTGCTGGACAGCAACCAGGTGTGGCTGGGCTTGAGTGGCCAGGGAAAGTGGCATTTCGTCCATCATGAAGACACCATTTAATCTGAAATCTAATGACAGCAAAGAGTGAGAAGACAGCTACTATGAGTGCAAATCATCTTAGCCATAGACTGTAGGGAAGAGTTGTCAGAGTTGTGCAGATGAGTCAGGCAGAGTCAGATCAAGTAGGGTTGATCAAGAATATCTCCCTTCAGGAGGAAGTCCAGAGGGGTTTGGCCACTGCATGGCCAGTATTTTGGGAAGTGGGGTAAAGTGGGCTTGTGGGGGCAGAAGCAAAGCAGAAGAGTGGTGAAGAAAGAGGTTTCTGCAAGAGCTGAAGGGGAGTTCGCTTCAGGCCACTTTGCCAGAGGTGGGAGGGGCAGAGTCGGCCTCTCACACAGGTACAGAGCATTTCAGGCCCTTTTACAAAGTCAGTGGGTTTGCATTTCAAGGTTAAGTGATAGAAAATGTGTCTGCATAACCATCTTAACTTGAAACCATAGGTTATTTAGGATAGAATAGATGACATATTCAGGGTTTTCTGTGAAACCTTTTTCCTGTCTTCTGCCCCTATGATTGAGAATCTGCACTGTGGAATTGCCTTCAATGAGAATGAGTGGGAATCTCAAATGTCAACCTTTTTTGATCCAAAAGGGCTCCCAGAGCCTTCCCTCTGCACCCATCCCATATCATCTAGCTCTCACGGTAATTTCAGAAATGGAGTAACTTTATTGCTCCCACTAAATAATGTTTGCCTCATATCTGCTCTGGCCCTGGAAATATGTATCTTCTCTCTTGAATCTAAATGAATATTATTCCAGTAGAACATGACCATAGAACTGATAAGGAGCAGGATCAGTACCAAGTCACCTGGTTCCACAAGGCTAGTTAGATAAACCCTCAAAATGATATTGTCATAAAACGATTTCATTTATAAGACAGAATGGTAGTGTGAAACTTGAAGGCTTGCTGGGTTATAGCGAGGCCCTGGTGTTTTACTGTTCCAGCCCTCCTGTTGAAATCTGCTTGGTTCTAGTATTTATGTATTTATGTATTTTTTAAATTCATACAGGAAACTCCTTAGAAATCTTCCTTAATTGGGCTCCTGAGAAAGCAGTATGTAAAGCACCTGCATCTTTGTGGTTTGATCTATGTTTTTACAGAGCTCCCTTTTTGCTATAATATTCTCTCTTAAATTCCCTTTTTACATGTTCTCTAAAGGACAGGTAGAACTTTGAAGGGAAAACCCCTGTTTTCTTGCAGGATGATCTGGGGATGAGATTGTCAGAAGATAAGCTTTAGATTTAGGTTAGGCTTCTTGTATTGGATTTCATACCAAAAATTATTTGAGAATAACTTGATCCTACTGTGGACATACATTGACTTACTAGTTGGTGATGTCAGCCAGTACATTACTGTGATAGGAGTTCAGTAATGTCTCATCTCTGTAGTCAATGACATTAGACCAGAGTCTTTGTACTGTCATATCCTCTAGGTTTTATTTTTACTCTTTTTTTATTTGTTTTAGTGGTTTTGTAAAAACTTTAATTGGCTAGTGACTTTGTCACCAGGACTTGGCTGTAATTCCTTAAAATGAGCCTTGGCACATTCCATATGAGGATTTTTGCTGTCTCTGTTCTGTCTCTGACTTCTCTTTGCAGGCTGCCCACCATGGCACAGAGAACTGCTTTTGTTCTCTGCTCTCTGGGTTATCCTCACCAGGGACCCGGAGCTTCCGGTGGTCTCCTATGACCCCAGCTCATTTGTGCTGGGGCATCTGAGTGAATGCACAGCATGCTTCCTGTGTTCCTACCATCCTAGAGCCTGCTGTTGACCCAGGGTACCATAAGAGGGTTATTGAGATTAAGAGGTCTGGATGTAGCAGGGAGAGAAGATGCAGGAGGACCAGGCTCCCAGAAACACAGCTGGTCTTTATATCCATGCATCTCGATTCTCATTTCCTGACCTCCGCAACCTGCCCACACATTCAGAGACTTTCTGGTCTTTTAAGGTTTATATACTTACTGAATCATGCTGTACCCATCTTGTTTAAATGCAACTCTGAAATTGGACCTTTAATATTTAAGATTCATGACTGCCCTGAACTTGACCAGTTCTTTCAGGCACGGTCGGTCACTCACAGCATCTTCATACCTAGAGGCCATCTTGGATATACTATAGTAACACTGTGTTTCTTTGCTCAGTTCAGTAAAACCTGGGTGTTAATGGGTGTTAATTCTTTTGAGAGCAAGAGGTTATGAATGGGTTTCTTTATTTCCTGTTACGTGTTTTGATTTTGGAGGATACATTTGTGTTTTTGTGTGAGGGTTTGGGGGGCAGGGATACCTTTTGGAGGACTCCATGGGTAGCAAGAAGAAATTAGATGGAGGCTTTAAGATGGGCTTAGAAATATGGACTTTCCCATCTCCCTAGATCACTTGGGAAGCTTTCTTCTAAAGAGGGATGCTCTTCCATCATATGAGAGGTTTCGGTTTGCCTGGGGCTTGTCTGATCCCTGGAAGGTCATTTCCATGTCCAAGGAGGGCCCTGGGAGAAAAGAGACCGGTTATCTCACAATCCTTTGCTTCTTCCCACCCTTTCATTTCTGCTTTTGGGAGAAGAGGGTAGCCCAGGGACCAGTGAGAACTCAGTCAATTAGTTTCTTATAAACTTTTATTGCATTTTTAAACAATATAATATTTTTAGTCTGGAGGTGGGCCATGAGGTATCCACCAAATGCAAACTTCTGGTAACTTCTTTGGGGTTACACATATGTGTCTGTGTGTCTTGATGGACAAAGATGAGACTTAGTTGCTATTAGCACTGTTACTATTGTTACTAACTTTGCTGAATTAAACTCGTCAGAAATTCATAGGAATGAACAAGGATGATAGGAGAAAACTCTATACATAGCAACTTGCATGCTTGAAAGGAGCTGGATCCATTTCTGGTGTGAAGGCAATCCTTATCTGCCCAGTAGAGGCTTTATCAATGGAATCTCCTGTGAAGAACATTTATAGGACATCTTTCTGTCCTCCAGGCTCAGCTCAAAGGTACAGCCAAAAGCAGATAAAAGCACTGGAGTAATCTTAGTTTACTATGGTCTGACTCCTTAATCTCACCATCAGTGAAATTAATATTTGGTTGCAGAGGAAAGACAAGCATCTATAACTCTTCCCATGTGGAATGGCTGTTTGGTTTCTATTGCACACATTTTTCTCTGGTTAAAAACTGTTTAAACCCTATTTCCCCCTTTTGAAAATGGAATCGTGTTTGATTTAATGGTAATGTTTATAGAGCTGAGGAGAGTTAAGAGCCACTCTGGTGTTAAAACTTGCTAAGCCTTTAAATAAATATATTGTTGTTATCATGAAACTTTCCAAACTGAACTCAGAATTCACCCAGGCGTCTTGTGGAGCTTTGATATATGAGAAGAGGGACAAGTAATGATCCTGTAAATTCCTAATAATGCTGAGGCCACTCTTGCAGCTTGCAAATAACGAACAAAATGCTGCGCTAAGATTTGTGTTGGCAAATATCTGTATGAGTATTAATTAACCTGCTATTTGAAATATTGTCCCAATTATTGAAGATTCATTTTGAAAGAATTTGGTGTTTTAGCATCCTCTCTCTTCTGAATGATTAAGTAACCTCATAACTGGTCCAACTTACAATTCTGGGCTGCATTTTTTTTTTTTTTTTTTTTTTTTTTTTGGTATCAGGGATTGAACCCAGGGGCCCTAACCATTGATCCACAGCCCCAGTCCTTTCTATATTTTATTTTGAGGCAGGGTCTCAATAAGATGCTGAAACTGGCTTTGAACTTGTGATCCTCCTGCCTCAGCCTCCTAAACTGCTGGGATTACAGGTGTGCATCACCACGTCTGGCTTCCCAGGCTGCATTTTTTTAAAACAGCATTCTGATCAGCTCCTTCTTTTACTTAGCACACCTCTCTTGCTGCCTATAATGGAAGCACAGCCTTTGAAGCTTTGTATTTCAGTCCTTTCTTTGTTTGCTTCCCATTCTTCTGTGGCAATCTGTTCTCTAACCTTTCCAGTCCTGGCTGACCTCAGCGTCTTGCCTCTGGGCCTTCACTTATGCTATTCATTCTGCCAGAGAGTTCTCGCCCCACCTCCATAGACAGGTACTCCAAGGATCTCTTTTGGCATGACATTTGAATCATCTCCAGTGGCTGGGGAGGCTGAGGCAGGAGGATCTTTTGTATTGAAGTGGAAATGGATACACATGAGGTGCAGAGGTCATACACTTATGAAGTGTCACAGTTGGGGTGGGTGATGAAATAACATAATTCACTAGAATGCAACCAGTGTTCTTGTCAAGTTCAGGGACAAAACAAAGGCTTTGAAAGGACTCACCATTGGAGTGTACCTTGAAAGAAGTTTGTATACATGGACTCTTGGGAAGGGAAGACCCTTGGGTGTGAGATGGGCAATGCCTCTTCTGGTGGACCTGAAATCTTGTCACAAGGGACGTGTGTGGTCAAAACTTTTCTGCCAGGTCTTGTTATTACTGGAAGATGGACAGCTACCCTTTCTCTGACTATGCTGAGTAAGGGGCTGATAGGCAACTTCTAGGTCTTCTCATGTCTCCGGGGGCTCCTCAGATATGACAGAGACTGTTTATAATTCAAGAGGCCTTCGAAGAAGGGAAAAGGAAAGTAGGTTTATTAGGCTTGTGTGCTTTGTGGTTCTGCCCAAGTTTATGCTACTTCCCAAACAATTTGGATTTTTCTGTATGATCTAGAATGAGGTGAAAGACACATGTGTGAGAATTTCTCATTAATAGCATTGCACTCTTTCTTGCTGATATCATTAACACTGAAATAAGTCGTTTTTTCTCTTTTGTTAGCGACCACGGTAAGAACAACCTCTACAAAACCTACAGTCTTCTCCCTAGCCCCTGCTTCTCTCTGTAGGAAAAAAAATAACGAGCTTCTCAGATTAATAGCACACAGTAAAATTATTGTAGATAGTTTTCTATATTATTTGTTCCACTAGTTTTTTTTTTTTGGCTAATGCCTGGCACTTTATAAATTGGTGTCTGGCCCTCCCTTCATCCACTTGGACTGACTTTCAGGCTACAATAAGCAGGCTCTAGTTATGACCACCAAAGCAGAAATGCAGATTCAATGAGTAATTATTAAGAACTTTCCAGAATATTAGCTGTTTCAGTTGCTGCAGTGGCTAGTGATGGAATAGTCCATTAGACGTTTCTGTTCCTAGCAACTCCTGAGAATTGATTCCACTCTGAAGCAGCCAACCACTTTGATCAATACCATAATTACTCTTATTGATGGATTGTTTTACAATGGTAGCCATCGTGGCAGTCCGTCAGCTCAGGAGGCACCAGAACTGTCCCCTGCAAGCTGTAATGTACCACAAATATCTGATTCAAATCAACTTACTATTGAGGCCAGGATGACAAGCGTGAAATTAATTGTTCCACTTCATGTAAGACCCGCATTCTTCTTTTGAGAGAGTAATTGGTTGCTGCATGTAGCGTGAGAGCTGGGGGAGCTTTGCCTCTCTGCAATGTTTATGGACTTATTTTTCTCCCCCCACCAGCTATTTCTCCCCCTACTCTTTTAGGTGTCAGTTGTGTTGTATAGCTGCTGTTTCTGCCGTTGTTTTTTTCATGGTTCTTGTCATGTCAGAGGGAATGGTTTCCTTCTAGCAAGGTTGATTGCAACTGGAGTACACTTCTAATCTGAAAAGTTTATTCATAAAAGGGGAGTTTGTTGGCCAACATTAAAACAATAAGGCCTCACTAGTGTTTGGATAAATGGAAAGGAGGAAAAAAAATCAGGCAGAGGGTGTTGGGCCTCCGGTTCTTCCACAGTTGCAATAGGCTGATTCAAAAAGTACAATCATCCTGATTCTGCACACAGTGGGCTTCAGAGGCTTGTTGAGGGAGAAACACCTGGGGGCAGTCCAGGTAGGATGTCAAGAAGAGAAACTGAGGAATCTAGAAAGTGGGGATAGTCCCCATAGTTGATGGGCGTTCAGTTCTCACCAACAACCTGACCATTAGGTTGGGAAAAAAATCAAGATCTCAGTAGAACTTGAAAGAGGTGTTGTGAAATATTTTTATAAGAAAGGCAAGTACACAGGTTCACATTGGGTGCAGGAAGGTAAAAGGCTGTGGAGACAGAGGGGCATTAAAGCACAGTGACCTTCAGGGCTTCCAGAGCTTTCTGAAATCCTGGAAGGCTGGACATCACATCAGAGGTGGGAATTCTTAGATTCTAGGAATAAGTCAAAAGTTAATGCTCTAGTGCTTCTAGGCATGGTAGTCCTTTTTAATTTAAAAGTTGTTTATGATAGCACTTCTCAGTTGGCTCTTATGAGCATCGATTTTGGGGGGAAAAAAGCGATTCTGTGGACAGTTAATCCTAGAGCCAACCAGGATTGATTGAGTACCTGCTCTGTGTAAGCCTTGGAAAGACCCAAGTAAATAAGACCTTAGACTCCTGAAGTTTGCTTTCTTCTGGGAAGCTTGGGAAGACAGACGACAGCTTTATGCCCAAATATACAAAACAATGTCTGATAGCGTTAGGGATGGCAGATAGAAGAAGGTGGCAACCTTGGCTGATGATGGAAAATGAAGGCCAAGAAAGAGTAGGTAAGATAGGCCTGACTCCAAACATGTTCATGGGCCTGAAGCCATCTTCTACATCGAGCTTGGTTTGCCTTTGAGATGCTCTAGTAGCAGAGCTCTTCTTTCATACTTTGGAAGGGTGAGATTTGTTGCCACCAGCCTTCAGGGCTGAGAAAGAGCCCACATAAAATATCCAGCTGAGAATGTTGGGAATGGTTTTAGAGGGAAGCAGTTCTGTTTTTGCTCAATCATGTAAGTGTTTGAAAGTATTGACTGAATTCTTGCATACCACCTGAAGGGATCAGAAGTGATTTATAATTAATAACCCATGATAGCAAGACTCAAGAGAACTGGGAAGCCCCAGATGATACTGTCTAGGGAGGAGGAGCTGTGTTACTCAGTCATATGATTGGATGCAGCTTGTAACCTCATTAAGTCACATCATTGCAGGAGTGGACTGAGGTAGCTAAAGTATTAACCTGACCATCAGGCTTTCCGGCCTCCCATTTCTGAGTTCTTTGGGGATTTACCCCTCCTTCAGTTTGATGCTGGGGTCCTTTGAGCTCCTACCACAGCCTTGACCTACCAAGGTCTCAGATCCCCTAGGCATAGAATTGGCTCAGAAATGGACTTGTGGGGTTGGAGTTGTGGCTCAGAGTACTTGCCTAGCATGTGTGAGGCACTGGATTTGATCCTCAGCACCATATAAAATATATAAAAATAAATAAATAAGTAAAATAAAGGTTTGTGTCCATCTACAACTAAAATAAATATATATATGCATATACTATGTATATATAGTGTGTGTATATACATACATATATAGTCCTAAGTATGTGTGTGTGTATGTGTATGTGTGTATGTATGTGTGTGTGTGTGTGTGTGTGTGTGTGTATATATATATACTTGTGACTCAGGCTAAGCCAACCAAACCCGAATCTTTCCTAGATTTCCTCCTGGAGCTAAGATATTCTTATCAGGGTGCCAGAGTGACATCTACCTAACTGGTCCCTGGAATGGTCTGGCTTGTGACCTGAGTTTTGGTAGGGTGGAAGAGAGCTCTTCCAGGGGAGAAGTGCAGAGTGGGGACGCAAGTCATGGGGGGTCATGCCACCACCTGTGGAAGCACTCATTCTGACTGGAAGAGTTCCATTCAATAACTTTTATGATGACCGCATCATAAACACATATCACGAAGCCTTATGTGAAAATGAAAAGTCCATTCAGTTGAAACACAAGCTTGCAATACATTTGTGTAGCTGCAAAGTAGAGACTGCTGCAAAGAGGGACAAAACCTGCAGCTGCCGTAGCAGAGCCCTGCATTCTAGCTGCTCAGCTTTTGCAGTACTCAGGAATTTTCCCGTGTGTTTATGGACCAGCTGCTCAGCTGAGAGATTGGGTAATATATGGGCAGAGGAGTCTTGAATAAACATGTTCCCTCCTCCTGCTCCATGGGAATCCAGGATCTTCAGCTCTCTAGCTTCTTCTAACAATTGAACACAGTAATGTTGGGTGCTGGTAAACGTGGAGTCAGCGATTTATTTAGCTACTTGGGCCATTTATTATATGGAACAGGATATGACAAATTTTTCTGCTTTCTAAACAGATATTGTATTTATTGTACTGTGCAGAGATGTCAGTCTTTGCAACCTCTCCTATTGATCTCTTTTTTTCCTCTGGGGACCAGACCCCTAGATTGAGTGGCTCAGATTCCCTCCTTGGTTTACAAGCCCCTGAGGATGTGTCTCCTTCCCTTCTATGTCTCCTTTCTCTGCGCTATTCAACAAGGCTGAGCCATAATGGTCCTCTTTGTCTTTCTTGAACATGCCTCTTTCTACTCAGGGCCTTGACTGTTATGCTCCCTCTGCCCTTCCCCCACTTCTTTGCACTCCAGGCTCATCACTCAAGTCTCAGTTCATGTCATGTCCTTAGAGGAGCAGGCACCAACCAGGCAATCTAAACCCTCTCCCAAGAACTCCATATCATGCAAACCATTTTATCCCTAATAGCTTTGTTTGGAATCTGAATTCATTGTCTGCTTGTTTTCTCTTTCTTTCCTCTGGAAGATAAGTGTCAGGAGAATGAAGGCATTATCTGTCTTATTCCCTGTTGAATCTTTGGCATCTGTGCCCTGGCACATAGTAGATGCTCTGTTATGTTTCTGGTAAGAATAAATGGCAAGGTAACCTAACCATTGCTCTGAGCAGTGACATTCAAATGAGTTAAGCAGTTTATCTTAGTATCTCTCTTTGGCCTTGCTGAAATGGAAAGGGAAGTAGAATGGGATACTCAAGTTAAACTGGATGTGTTGGTTCTCATTTGATCCTTGCAAAAACTTGAGGGACCAACAGTCTCAAGCCCATTTGCTCTCCACGTTTGGAGCTGAGTTTCAGTTTTAGGTATCCTGATTCTTCTTGGCACTTGCACGAAGGAGATGAACTGAATTTACAATGGTAGGTATATTAATTACCTTATTCCTCTGCCAGACCTTCGAACTTGGTCTTAGGGCTGCTTTATTCATTGCCAAATGCTCCTGGCTGAGTGAGTGCTCTGTTCATAGTGGATGCTAATCATAAGGGTTGGGAAGAGAGTCCCAACTGCATCCCTCACTGTGCCTGTTCTTGACACAGGGTTTTGCAAACTCACAGTCTCCCTATCCAAGGGAATAGGTGTTTTATTATGACTGGAAGAACCTTACAATTCCTTGTTTGTTGGCAGGGATCAAGAGAGATGAAAACTTTGGGCTGGGGATATAGCTCAGTTGGTAGAGTGCTTGCCTCGTAAGCACAAGGCCCTGGGTTCAATCCCCAGCACTGCAAAAAAAAAAAAAAAAAAAAAAAAAGAGAGAGAGAGATGAGAACTTTATCTCCTCCTCAGCACAAGTGCAAAAAGATCTAGGGTCTTTTGTTTGGTGTTGCTGTCATAGATTCGACCCCACACTACCTAGATTTGTGGAGAGGGAAAGTTACATGGGTCCAACATATACAAATGTGCTTTGAGGGGTGACATGCTGAAATCCTGGAAAACAATGGATGCATGATCCCCATACTCCTTCCATGAACAAATCGGTCCATGGTGCTTGATAAACCTACTGCAGCAACTCTCTGCAGTCCATGTGGTTTTCCTGGGCAAGGAGTCTGTGAAGATAGTTGGGCATGGAGGGCTGAGGGGAGGGAGCATGAGTTTCGATTGTTTTTTTTTGCCCCTACTCTCCAAGGAATTCTTCTATATTTCATTTTAGTGTATTCCCAGAACCTGTGACAGGCTGCATAATTGCTGGACCGACATAAATCTATAGCAACGATGGGTAGATTTTGCTGACGTGTTTGCTTCGGCTGCAGGACTCAGTGGAGCATGTCTGCATATCATATCACAGGCTGCGGTGGGACCTGGGAAGGAAAGCTCTTGTGTCTCCAAGGTCATGATGTGAGAAGGGGGAGTCATAATAAAAGTAGCACCTTGTAAGCAGAGGGAATTACCCAAAGTGGAGAAAGTGGGAAGATGAAAGGGTATTTCCTTCCATGGTGGATCTACGATGGGAGGGCTTACAGTCAAAGGAAGATGCTTATTCCCCAGCATTGCAAGTGTCTATAGTGTAAACACAGTGGTTTAAACTCATCAGGACTCTTTTTTCATAGTCTGAAAATTAAATCATTCAATGTATGTAGGTTTTTAAGAGATGTTGAAAAATGAGTGTCACCAAATTTCTTAAAGAATTTTAGATTTTTTTTTTTCTTTTCTATTTTGGTACTGGGGGATTGAATTCAAAGGCACTTAACCTCTGAGCTACATCCCCAGCCTTTTAAAAATTTAAAAAACTTTTTCCTTGTATTGAGATAGGGCCTTATGAAATTGCTGAGGCTGGCTTTGAACTTGCAATCCTCCTGCCTCAACCTCCCAACACCTGTGATTACAGGTGTGTGCCACTGACCTGGCTAGATTTTTTTCTTAATCCATCCATTTAGTCTAGAGGTTTTTGCTGAGCACACACTACATCCTGTGGGAAGCATTGGAGATGGGGATACAGGAATAGTGAAAAGGCAGGGAGTTTCCTTGCCATAAGAACCTGTGGTCAGCCAGAAGGAAGCCGCCATCTATCTACATGCAGGTGGTCCTGACTTACAATGGGACCATGTCCTGATAAATGTATAATTATATGTTGAAAATGTTGTGAATTGAAGATTCATATGCTGCACCTTATCTTCCAAACATCTGAGCTTAGCAGCACAATACTCTGGAGTATGGGTTGCTTCCCCTCGTGATCTAGTAGCTGGCTAAGATTGGGGGCTTGCTGCTACTACCCAGCCTTGGGAGAAAAGGTTGTGCCACATGAGGTGACTCCAGGAAAAAGATCAAGCTTCACAATTTGAAGTGCGGTTTCTACTTAATGCATATCATTTTTTTGTACCATTTTAAAAATGGAACAATGATAAGTTGAGGACCATCTACCATTACAGTTCCCTCCTTCAGTGGCTGCATGATTGAGTTCCCTTCCAGTCCTCAAGAGTATTTTTCTTTCTATGTTTCCTTTTTTTTTTCTATATCTTTTTAATGTTGGTTTAAAAATTTTCAATTATAATTTAGGTAAATAGTTCTGGAATCCACTTGCTTTATAATTAATACATAATGGACAAAGCTTAAGCTCTACTTGTCTGCCTGTCCTGCAACCACCATCCCAGGTCAACATTCTGACAGGTTTACAGTGTGACTTTGCAGAGAATTTTTATTATACTTCCATGTGGATGTGGTGTGTATGCACAGCTATAGAAAACTCATACTATGGTTCTAACACAAATGCAGCACATGCTCTGCATGCATCATTGTGCAACTTGCTTATTGTATTCTGTAGTGTATTTTTACATTAATTCATAACCATACCTATTAAGGTAGTTGGTTAATTGTTATTACTCAAAGTTATGCTTACTGTTAATTCTCCTTGGAAGCTTATAAGTTGGTGACTGTTGACTGAACCAAGATAGTAAAGATAGTAGGTAGGGATATTTGGCATGTGTCCAGTGCTCACAGCCTGCCACATGACATTCTTAGTCACTCACATGAATTGTCCTATTAAGTCATGAGAACATCTCAGTGGGGTGAGTGCATCATCACTTCACAGGTAAGGGAATCTGGGGCACTGAGAGATAAGACAATTTGCTTAAGGTCACAGAGAGAGGAAGTGATGCAAGATTTGAAGGCAGGTTCAGTGCCAGGGCCCAAGGATTGTTGGTTCTTTGGAGCACCTCTGATGTCCAGGGCTTTATATGCTAAACACAACCAACAAAGCAGCATGCGACAGGAGGGTCCCTGATTCTCCAAGGAGCTAGTTTGTGTATCTGTCAATTCATTCATTCTGCAAACACCTGTTGAGCACCTTGGGTGCTTCAGGTTCTCTGTTGGTGCCCAGCAACACAGCCATGATGTGGAATATAACATTGCCTCAGCAGCTCACAGCAAGAGAGGGTAGTGCTGAGTGACCACCTCTGTGACACAAGCATGATGTCTGTACCTGGCTGAGCAGGACTTTTGTGTTTTCCTTCATTTTCTTGCATGTTGGATGGCATTTGCTAAACTGCATTATAAACACAAGTCCATCGGCGCCGTTAGAGGGTAAACTGTTCTGTAGTGACAGTCTTGCCATCTATGTTATGTCTGTACAGGGAGAAGGAAGTCACCCAGCAGCATGTCCTGAATGTCGGTGTTTTATCCCCACTTGCTGCCCAGCCACAATATGACAGATTTGCTATTCATCCAGCTCAATCATCATTAGCATAATCGCCTCTGGTGCCCACCCAGATGTGGTGGGTGGTGTCCTTGGCTGATTACAAAGATTGCAGCCCAGCATTTCAGGAAACTGCTCTTACTTCCTGTCCTTGTCTCACTTTCTGTGGGCTGATTTTGCTACTCGTGTGTTAAGAAATGAAGTAATGGAAAGGTTCTCTTGTATTTAATGTATCTTGTATAGTGATGAAAGATAATCACAGTGTCTGTGATTTTTTTTTTCTTTGAAAATCAGGAGAATGGTTAAGGACAGAAGGAAATGTTAGTCACTTGGCTTTGAACGCTAAGATTTGTTAGTTGTCCTGAAGGCTCAGATGAAAGGGGTGTGCTCAGCCATTCTCCTCATTTGGGCCCACAATTATCTTTCATCTTAGGACTGCAAAATGTTTGATGTCTCTCTCTCTCTCTCTCTCTCTCTCTCTCTCTTTTTTTTTCCTTAAATTTTTTTTTTCCTGGATATCAACTGTGAAGAGGGAACCCATGGGGGTGATAATGACCAGAATTCTTATCTAGTATTTTAGTTTATGATGGACTCAATGTGACTAGTGGTTTTTATATAAGTTGCTGTCGTAGTACATGGCCATTTATTTATTTATGAAACATTTGAGTAAATTAAATTATGACTTTACTTTTTAGTCAGTTGAACCAAAAATGACTGAGCTTTTTTTCCCACTGCATAAAGACCACATTTTGACAGAGATATCATCCTTTTAAATAGCATCTTTCTCTTTTTGGTATGCATAAGAAGAAAAAATGCAAAAAAAAAATTGTTTAAAAGGGGAAAGCATTTTTTTTCTCTTAGGTTAGAATCTCCTTGTACTTTGAGGAGTGTTAAATTTCAGACTGACCTAACATCTTTTGAGGTTCAAGTTTAGTGTGCTCTTAGCAAAAAATGCAGTTTCCTAGTTCAAAGAGGGAGGAAAACTTAAAGAGTTATAAAATGCTCAAAGCCGTTTTTGGATATCAAATAGCTCTCAGAGAAAGCATTTGATGAATGAAGGGCACAGGAATTAGAAAAATATGGGCCCATTTTTCCTTACATATAATCATATTTAAAAGCAGTGGAAAAGTTCTTAGGGTCTAGAGAATTGGGACTTAAATCAGTGACTTGGAAGTTTGTGGTTGTTGCCAAACTGAGAAAATGGTCCCATTTGGCCCCAGCCTTGTAGAAGTGAAAAGTCCTTCTGTGATGTCTATTATTCATGAAACTAACCCGAGAGATTTTGCAGCATGGATCTTGGTGATGCTTCTGATAACTGGAACAGGATAGTGTGCTTGCTGCTGTCAAATAAATAAATTTACTGATATTTTTCTGGCTATTATTCCAGATAACTGAAGTGGAAAAAAAAAAAAGGTTAAGAGAAATGAAATTGTTTATCAGAATTCTCTAAACTCTTCAAGAGAGCCAATTTCCTGCATTCCCAGGTTTTGAGTTTTGGAGTTTAGTGTTCCCTGAAATTACCACTGCCCTTTGGAAGGGAACTAGGTTGGCTGAAGGTTATAGCTATGGAGAAGAGAGGACTCTCTGTAGCATTTCCCTCTCGTCAGAGCACAACTCCTTACTCTTGCGGTTCACGGGGCCTTGCAACCATGTAGCTTGCATTGGGATTTCCATTTTCACACAGAAACCTTTCATGTACTCATGAGATTTGCTGATGAACAAATGAAGGATCCCAGTAATGGCCCAGACCTTACTTAAAGGACAGTTCAAGGTGAGACACTGAGTGATATTGGCAGTCAGCACATGGCCCTCCTTATCTTAGATTCCAGCTGGAAAGGGACACCACTGGCCAAAAGATAAGGTGATGACACCTGACTTGGCCAGGCTTCTCCTACGTCTCTGTTACCGTGGGTCTGTGACTGACATATTCCACAGTTACTTGGGTGACTCTTGGCATCTAGTAACCCAATCTGCAGAAACTTGGGCACATACAGAACTGTAGCAGGCCTCATAGGGTAGTGTACAGAGGCCAGCAGCTTCTTCTTAGCAGAGTTTCTCAGTCCTTTACATCTTTAGTTTTGCCCTGAGCGGGGACCATAGACACTTCAGTCCCAATTTGCACATATGATTGATTATGTGCAGCACAGGGCAAATTCAGCTGCACAACTATGGTGTTAGAGTTGTTGGAACTTAAGGATGAGGCTCAGAAGAAAATATGAGTTTATTAAGAAACAAACATTGCAGGGGGTATTCAACTCAGTACCACTCAAAAAGTTTGGGAATCCCTGACACATACTCAGTGGATTCTCACCTCTGATAGTTTCCAGCTTGGGTCTTACACAGTGCTACATTGTGTATGGAATGTGTACCCAGCTCCTTCAATAACCCCTCCTAACAACTCTGTGGCAACAGCGGCTTGCTGAAGTCACAAAGAAGGCAGTGACCAACCAGAACCTCCTGTTGTGGGTTATGCCTTCCAATTTAAATAACTGTGTTTAAAGCCTTTTAAAAGTTCTCCATCGGAGATATAGGGTAGATTCTATCTTTCACTCACTGGGATGAGAGCTCAGCAAGCTTCAGATTCATGGTTAGCATGCAGTAAATACCAATACTTCATCATTTTCTTCCTTTCCTTCCTTTTTTTTTTTTCTATTAAAAGAATGAATGGAGCTGGGCATGGTGCCACATGCCTGTAATCCCAGTGACTTGGGAGGCTGAGGCAGGAGGATCACCAGCTCAAAAACCAGCCTCAACAATTTAGCAAGGCCCTAAGCAATTTAGCAAGACTATGTCTCTAAATAAAATATTTTTAAAAAGGGATAGGGATATGGCTCAGTGGTTAAGCTTCCCAATACCACAAAAAGAGGGCGGGAGGAAAGGTATCCTTTTTGAATCAGATAGAAGAACTTAGCTGCTATTTTTCAGGAACCCAAGGTTGGATGTGGGTCCAAAATCATTTGATGCTTTTTACTGAAGACTGATGCTATAGTAAAAGGGCACCCAATCCCTTGTGTTTTTAAGCTTTTCCTGTGCTATGTACAGCTGAAAAGTGAATATAAAATATACTGTAAGTGAAATATAGAAAATGAAGTACCTATAATGTTTTGGTGGCAATGAGACAGGATGTGCTGAGTGATTTTTTCCCCAAGTCCACTGCTCTGAGTTATTTTTTTCCATCCTAAACACATAATTTTCAGGGGTTTGCAATTCATCCATGTAACAATTTTTGGACTTAAGCTAATGACACAAAAAGATTTCAGCCTAGGAGCGAGGGATGTTTCGGGGATGTTTTTTATAGTGTTTAAAATATAAATCCCTTTGGTTGGTCCAAGTTAGAAATGATAAAATAAAAAGAAGAAATAGGAAAGAAGTTAATGGTCTGAAACCTAGGGTTGGAATTTGTTTATATTCAGAATCAGAGCCATATACTGACTTTGGCCATGGGGGAAATATTAATATTCTGAGCTGTGGCATGGAAATTGGACAAAGAAAAGAAGAACTTCATGGGAAATAAGCTGTGGCTGTGTGTAAGGACAACTGCTTCTATGTTCTGGGCAGCATGACCTTCAAGCACTGGCCATCAGAGGACTGTTCCAACTCTGCAGACGTGGTGGCCAACAGCTGCCATAGTTAAGCTCTTGCCACCTTCTGACCTCCGCACTGATGGGTCTGCCCAATCTCACTTTACCCTCCCATGGCCCTGTGAATTAGAGATAATGACTGTCACCATTTTTTAGTGATGAAAAAACTGAGGTCTAGGGAGGAAACAGGACCTGTCCAAGGTCACCCAGCTAGTGAGTGGAGATCTTGGGACTTGAACCAATGTAGTTCATTATGTAGTGAGATGTAGGAAACATAGCCCTTGGGAGCAGTCACCTAGGAGGCAGTGGTTCTTCAACCTTAATGCCAAAAGAATCTTCCAGAAATACTAGCCTCAGAAAGAAAATCAGTGGATGGAGAAGCCCATGGAGTGGGTTTAGATCTCTTTTTATTTTTGGACCAGGAGGACCTGATGTGGAAACCAGAGTTCCTATGGCTTGGTTTGGTTCTTCACCTCTGATAGATTCCACATTCAGCTCATTTGGAAATAGAGAAGTGATCTGAGCAGCCAGACCTGAATGTGAGTGGTCATTGTAGGTACAGAGAAAAGAGGCCTCACCTGGATTTGAGCACTTCTAGGGGAACCTTCTGTGTTTCAGGGCCACTATTCCATCTTGCTGTTCTGTAGTTGTTAGAGGAGGAGATACGACGGGATCTCTGAGCTCTTTGTGTGGGGGCCCCTCATTGATATTAGGATTTGTTGTCTCTCCATCTCTTATAGCCTTTTCCCTCCTTTCTCTTATATTCTCCACCTTCCATTCCTTTACTGCTTCCCTGTGTTCTGGTATGATGAAGACTAAGATAAAAAAAAAAAAAGTTTACCTTCTGTGTCCCCCCTGCAGGAGCTGGAGATGTAAAGACTCATCACTGCTCCCCTCCCCAGATGGCACATTCCAGAAAGGAAGACAGAGGTGTCCACACATAACTGATGTGGGTGGTATGATGGGGCCAGCCACCATCACTTTGCAAAGCCCAGAAAGAAAACCTGGGAAGGAGTGGGAGCCAGGAATGCAGATGGTGATCAGGGAAGATGTGGGGCAGGTGCTGTGTGTGGCGGACTCAGAGATGAATGGAGTTCCTCTGGTAGGAACGGACCTGGGAGTATTACTTTGGGCAGCTTCACCGAGAAATTTTAGGGATAGACTATAGCAGCTTTTAATTTTATGTTTTGTTTGTTTCATAAATATTTATGAAAGACACATCATCATCATCATCATCGTCATCATCACCATCACCACCACCACCACCACCAGATTTTGACCCTGGAGAACAAATAAAAACTTCCCTTGGCTCATTACACCAGAACCTGAAGCTATGAGTCTGAGTTTGAGGATGGGCACAGTCCTAAGTGGACACCATTTAATTCAGATCTTGGGATGTGTGAGCTTGAAAGCTTTTTTTGAAATTGCTTTATTCTTTCTGCCTTTAGCTTGCTCAATTGTTAAATTGTTAAAGCAGGCTTTAGCAAACTTATCTATGTGCCAAATTTGCAAATGCGAAGGAGTTTCTTTTCTCTGTTTTGTTTAACAGACAAAACTGTTGAATAATCTCCATTCCAGAGATTATTTAGCTTTTGTTGTTCTAAGCAGGCAAACCTTGCTTGATTTAAATACAGAACAGAAATACTGTAGAGTGAGAGTTGAAGGAAATTATGGACCCGGCTCACCCATTCACTTGACACTTTCCTTGAGGTGACCACAGCAGTTAGTGACATCTTGGTGACAGCCCTCAACATGTCTTTGTCAGCCATCCATAGGAGATACATCTAAGCTGCTGCTGCACTGACTTTCTCACCTAACAATTCACCAGAAATCCAGTAGCTTAAAACAGCACTCCCTTCTTTTTTTTTTTTTTTTTTGGTACCAGGAATTGAACCCAGGGGTGCT